>PVLD010019911.1:0-35139 GCA_004027595.1 Dinomys branickii
CACAGCCTCGAGGCAGGCATAGAGCTGGGTGTGGTAGGATGTGTACTGGCTGCTCTGGCTCCACCTTGCCTCCAGGTGCTGATTAGGAAGGTTGCTGCAGGGTGGGGACTCTGCTTCTGTGGCTGTTGCAACCTCTCATCCTCACACTGGATTTGACCACAGTTCCCAAACACCATTGCCTCTTTTCCTGGCTGCGCCCTCTCCTTTCCAGTTCTGGACCAGCTCTTGGAACTCCGCTCTCCCCCGGCCGAGTCGGGAGGCTTCCATGAGCGTGGATCTCCGAAGCTGAAGCTGCGATTGCTGGGACGAGGGCTTGGGCCAAGAGTGTGTTTGAAGCAGCGGCTTCTTCTTTCTCCGTCTCTTCTCCCTCCGACTGTGCCGCGGCGGCCCTCCGATCCTTTCCTCCAGGAAAGGTTTTGCTTGGTCTTTCCTAGGGCTTCAGTTCCCATTGCAGATCCTTCTTGGGTTCAGGGTACACACCTCTCTCCTTTCTGTCTTCATATTGCTATATTCCATTGTCTGGGTGGTAATCCTCCGGGAGGTTCTCTCTCTGCTGCCTACCCGGTCGCCATCTTCCTGGAAGTCGGATGGCAAATTTGAGTCCGGCCTAAACAACATAGTAACCGAGTAAGACCCTGTCTCAAAATAAAACATTAAATAGGCTGAGGATGTAGCTGACTGCAAAGGCCCCGGGCTCAAACCCCAGTACTGGGGGGAAAAGTTTTTTAAAATGCTGTTAAGCAGAACCCCATGGAAAGCTTGAGTTATCAGTTATGACACTGATTTGTTTATTTCTGCCCACAGCTCTCAGTCGGTGGGAGATATCCCCTGGCAAGAACATCCTGAGGCAGTTTTTCCAGAGCCACTGGGCCTTGCTGGTGGGTGACTGTTGCAGCAATTCTGGATTTCACCAGTGATGCAGGAAGCACAAGCAGCACTGGGAGAACCTGGGGGGACACAAGCTCGATTAGCTGCTGGCCCAGAGGAGTTCCGCACTGCAAACTCTGAGCGGAGAGCCTGGGTTAGCAGAGGAGCTGCACGGAGCTGTGGTGGGAAGTTAAGCAGGACGCGGGCTATCCCTCCAGGTGACAGGCTGACAGCTTCGTGCTCTGGGCAGCTGTGAAACAGGGAGGGGCGCAGCAAGGACAGAGACTGCTGCAGTCCCAGGTTGGAAACAGGACAAAGCAAGAAGGCAGCCTCATCAGACGGCGGCTGCCCTCCCAGAGGAGGCCTAGGGTGGGCCATTTTCTATCTTGACTGAAAAATTTCATGTGGCTCTGGCGTGGCCCGGTTTCCCTGTTTCAGCTGTGCCCGTCTCCAGGACAAGAGATCAGCGGAAGCCAGGTCTCCTGCAGGACTCTGCCCCCCCAGTTCCACCCTACAGTTCTCTACAGCTCACGCCCTTTCCCACTGTTCACTCCCCAGAGCACGGAGCCCGGGGCATTTCTTCTTCTTGGTTGCCCCCCCAAGCCCATCTCCTTGAGGCTTTCGTGTCCCTCCCCCTAAGCACCCAGCGTTTCTACTCCAGTCTCAGCTGCCCGCACTGCCCAGCCGTCACAGCCCCTCCTAGGGTGCCCATCAGCATGGGCACCACTGCCTACAGATCCGTGGGCTCAGGGAGGGCCGGCTCCTCACGTGTTCATTTCCTGGGGCTGCTACAACAAAGCCCACCCTGCGTTGTCTTGAAGTTCTGGAGTCAGAAGTCCGGCGAGCAACTCGTCACCTGCGTGGCGGCCTCTGCAGCTCTTGCCCTGCCCAGCCTCATCCCTCCCAGAGTCCTCCCCACACCAGGCGCCCCGACCCCCTGCAGCAGGCCCTGGGGCCCGGAGGGTCCCCTCCCTGAAGGTCCCTGCTGAGGGGCCCTAGCTCCACCCGCCACCCTGCTCCCTGTGTGAAGTGACAGACTCACAGCTGACAGTGGCTCTGGGGATCTCAGCTGTGCTCCCCTCCACTATTCCTTTTTGTTGTTATTACAACACAGTACTTGAGTGCAGCAACTTTACAAAGAAAAGAGGTTTATCTGCTCACAGTTTCAGAGGCTGAAAGTCCCGACTGCATAGTGTAGGCTCAGGGCCAATGTCCCTCAGTCCTTTTGCCTCCTGGGGTGGAAAGAGGGAAGTGCGGGAGGAAAAGACCACGCCTTTGTGTCCTGCACAGAGACATCACGTGTGCAAACCCAGAACTCGGCTCCAGGTCCCACCTGACCCATCGTGGCTTCAGCCTCTGGTTGCCTCTCTGTCCTGGCTTTGCCACGGGCCTCCTCAGCTTCTGTGTCCTCTGTGCTGCCTTCACAGGATGTATGGCAGCACCAGGAGCCAGGCCACTGTTTCAGGGGCTCACGTGGGAAGCCTTGGTCTGTGCTGATGCTGTGAGTGCCACAGCCCAGTGATTCCTGGACACCCTCAGCATCAGTCCCCACAAAGATGGTTGCTTCTTCACACCATGCAACGGCCGGCACGGATGTGTTGGGGTGTCCAGATGTGGTGCAGGGCACTGCTTCCTGGTGGCCCAGCTATCAGGGCCCAGCTAGTGCTCACTGGTCAGTGCAGGACTGATAGACAACCTCAGCCACAGGCCTGGGCATGAGAGTCTGCAAATCCTAAAGACTCTGCGTAGGGTCTTGGAACCTGTGTTTATCTGTCGTGTGTGGAGCCGGGTTTCCCTGTCCTGTGGTCACTAACATCCCTTCCAGGGCCTCCTATAACCCCTGCCCTGCCTGGGTTATGGGCCAGAAGAAGGATGGGGACCCGGGAACAGAAAGCACACAGGAGGGGCTGCTGGGTGACGCCCCTGGAGGCGTCGGCGGTGTCACCCATCCTGCAGCATGCAGGGACAGCAGCTACCACGCAGTGCCACATGCTGGGGTGTGCCACGGCCACTCACACCGGCCCACGGAGCGCAGGACAAACCCCCCGACCCACGAGGGTGCTGGCCGGGGCTGGGGCAGCCAGGGCCAGTGGCTCCTAGTGGCCCAGTTCACCTGCAGAGACACCGGTATCTAGGGCCATGGTGACACCCCTGTCACTCAACAGGATGAGCCCTGCCGGCCATGAGGTGCACGTGAGCCCTGGGCTGAACTGCTCAGAGGAGGAGCCTCAGGTGCCGCTGGTAGGCGGGTTCCTCTTCCGCCCTCCCAGAAGGCAGCTGCAGCACAAAGGGCAGATACTCAGGGACCGAGGCCCTCCCACCCACCACCCCATTCTCACGTTTCAGTTTCAGTTTCTGTATTTCTTCTTCCCTCCTTTCTTTCATGTGCGTCCGCATATGCATGTGTGTGCATGAGTGTGTGTGTGGGATGACAATCATGAACCACCATACTGGGTTCTCCTCAGTTTTCCTGTTAGCTCTTTGCCAGGACCTAGGAACCAGATTAACACAAGAGCTCATTAACAAGAGAAACGCATCAAAGTTGTGTTCCTTCTTCATGGACAGGGATCCCCACAGGAGTGGAGACCAAGGCGTGACGATTTCACGTATTGTACACAAGGAACGATGATGACTCTGAGGAGGAGCAGCAACACAGGTGTGCACCTGCACTAGGGCAGCAGGCTCGCCAGCTTCCCAGGTCAGAATAGAAACATGTAAGCTAATCAGGTTAAAAGATGAAAGGGGGGCCGGGATATAGTCTCAGTCCTCTGGGAGGCTGAGGCAGGAAGATCTGAAATTGAAGCCCGTAAGGCTTGAATCAGACCCAATGTGCTTGCCAGCAGAGGCGCTGCTCTCAGCAGGACTCAGCTCAGCACGCGTGCTGTCATCAGCAAGCACAGGATGTGGTAAGAGATAAGATAGGTCAAGGAATCGTGCAGGTCCCAGACATCTGGAGCCATCTGGAGACCCCCAAATTCACACCAGACCCTCGGGAGCTCTGCCCGCTGAGGTGCACGACAGCCAGCGAACTTGGACCCAGATATTCAGTGACGTCTTCCCACCTAGTGTCCCTTGCACTCTTTCAGTCCCTACCAAAAGGCCAGCTTTCCCTTGTGCCCCACAGTCTTGTCGCCCTCTGCCTGCCTGCCATGTTGCCTTACACGGCCTGGTGGTCTCGGCTGGTCTCTACCTCACACCGTGCCTTACATCCGGGGCCGTGACTCAGATGGTGACAGGAGGTCCCGTCTGGAAAAGGTACTTCCCATCCCAAGACTTTCCACTGAGGCCACCAGGCGAAACTGATCGTGGACCGCACTCCAGTGTTCCGGGCAGCTCCCCAGTTCCCTCCACAATAACTGGTTCAGATCTGGTAAGCTCACTTCCCTTCTGGGCTTCTACCTCTCTCCGCGTCTTTAAGATACATGCACAAACACAGACATACACACGCATGCACGCACGCACGCATGCACCCACCCTTGCCACAGGCAGCACCTTCAGCTTTCCCAGCTGCCTCAAGTGGGTTTTCAGCTCTGCAAGTTTAACCTCCTCTGTGCTGAACCTTCTCCCTCTGTGCCGTTGATTGCTTCCCAGTTCTGTCTTCTCTCGCCCTTGGAACTGATAAAGGCTCACTTCTCCTGGTGCCTGTAAACCTAGCACTGGTCATGGATGGACGCTTCCCGGGGAGATGGGCTCCCCTCAGTACTGACTCACTGAGGTGACCACTAGCTTGTCCTCTCTCCCACATCCTGTATGGCCTGGGCTTTGACTGAAGACATTCAGTACAGGCCCTGCTGCCGCTCTTGTTTCGCCACACCGGGTGTGACAATCACCTTTCTCTGCTGCTGGTGGGAAATTCTCCCTCTATTCCTTCTTCTTCCCCCTTAGCCTGCCTCCAAAACGATCTGGAGCCTGAGCACTACTACCTCTCTGTAACACAACATGGCGAAAGAGTGCAATCTCTGATCCCCCCCCATTCTGCAGAAACTGGACAATGACCGCCAAAAGCTAAAGAAGTCATTAAAGTTCCTGCCTATGCACATTTTTACCCTCCCTGCTATTCTTACTTTACACCTCTCACGTGATTCCTCTCGAACCCTTCTTTCCCCTTTCAGGGCCTCTGGCTGCTACAACTGCCCCTTCCTCACTGAAGAGCTTCCCGTGGCCGTGATAGCCACCCCTCCCTCTGTAGGGCCTCTTACTGACCAGACACCTGTTCTGTGCACTACATCCACTACACTCTACCCCACCGTGCCCCAGACCCTATCCAAATTACAGTTTGGTCTCCAAACCTTGCCCCTTCCCCCAGTTCCCACTCCAGGAGGTGGCAGGGGCAGAGGAAATTGTCAGAGTTTACGCTCTTTTCTCTTTGACAGATCTCTTCCAAACTGACCAGCATCTGGGCTCCTTCTCCTCAGATCCCACCCAATCTATCCAAGAGTTTCAGTACCTAGTACAGTCATAGAGCCTAGCCTAGACAGAGGTAAATGTGACCCTTGGCTCTACTCTCCTCAGAAGAGCAGGACCTATGATCTCCCTGGCTCAGTCCTATGGGGATGCACAGTACCTCCACCAGCAGATCGTCCCATACGAAGGACAGCTGGCCCCGGCAGGAGCCTAAGTGGAACTATCAGGCAGAATCTGGGTACCGAGCAAGACAAGATACCATGATTTCTATTTAATAGAGGACTTCACAGAGCAGCCCATGAGACAGCTCATCTTGATAAGAAGCTAAAGGAAACCACTCAGAACAGGGGTGAAAGCCCAGCTCGGTTTAGGACTCACTTGGCTGCTGCCCTCAGACATTGCGAAGATTAGATCCAGAAATGCCAGAGGGACAACTCACCCTAAAGGTACATTTTATTACCCAGTCAGTGCCAGGCATTCGTAAAAAGTTACAGAAACTGCAGACTGGCCCTCAGATGCCACAATGAAAGCTTTTTAATTGGCCTTTTAACATTTTTAATAATAGTGATGAGAGTACTCAAAACAGCACACCTCTGCGTTGCAGATGTTAGCCTTCTGCTGGAGCTGATTCCCAGCCCACACTAGAAGCACCTCTAGGGCTTTCCTGCCCAGAGATACTCCTCCAGAACCATGCTTAAATGCTGTCAGAATGCTCACTGGGCCAGAGAATGTCCACAGCCTGGGACTCCCTTGAAGCCACGAGCTTCCCATGAGGGCCACCGCTGGAGGTCGGATTTGCACAGCACGGGCAACCGCCCCTGCTGGACAACGCCCTGGGTGGGACCTTACTTAGCCGCTCCAGGCCTCTTTGGGCTCCAGGGCTTGGCCCCTGGAGACTGCAGAGGCACCCTGGAGATTTCAGATGCCAGATTCAAGGTGACTTTTGCAATGGAGGGTCAGTCCATTTCCTTCTTTATCAATACAGATGCTTGCCAAGATGTGAAAACCAGACCTTATAAACTCTAGTCTTATACAGAGAGAGCTCATCGATGAGGTTAGAAAAAAAAGGTCTGTGTGGTGAAAGGGGTGGAGGTGACTGGGCTGAAAGATAAAAGAAGTTAAAAAGGGCACGAAGTTGCCAAAATTCTTCAGACAAGATAAAATCCAGAAAAGATTGTAGACCAAAGGTTGCCATTTCCTCTCATTCTCACTATAAGAGGTCTCTGTTAACTGACCTACAAAAAGTTCTGACCAGTCTATTTATACTCTCGGTACAAGACTAAATTCGGAGACAAAGCTCTCCATGTAGCTATGAAATTCATCATTGCTAATCTCATGGTGCAGTAAATATATTCATGTCTCCCAGGCGTACAGGTCTTCTCAGATATAAAACCGAGACTGTTGATGGTGATAACCTTTCTCCAGACTCAGAGCTCTGCCTCGCTCTTGTACTCCAGCTACTTCTGTAAGGGATATGTCAAGCCAGCGTGAGACCACCTGTCAGATACTTTCCGAAAGACTTCTCCCTGGCTCAGGCCTGCACACTGACTTCACCCAGGTGCCATGGCAAACTGGGAGGACCTTTCAGAGTCATCTGTAGCGTTCCACTAGCTGTCCATCTACAAGAACCTCTGAGACAGATTCATCACTCCAGAGTTAAGCTGGGTCCAGCCAACACAGCACCTAACCCCTCCTACACATAAACGTCACAAGTACTCTCCCCACATCTGCCGGGCTTCCCAGAGCTCCACAGAACACCCAAGTGCCTTTTCCTTACTCTCCTCCTGCCCAGCAACTCAAAAGGCCCCTTTATTATGCATTTTCCTGTAGATTTTACTCTCAATTTTACTGGAATTCCAATTCAATTTTCTTTTACCTAAAGAATAAAATACTTTTATGTGCTTCTGTTTACAACAGCTCTGCCAGGAATATAGCTCAGTGGCATATAGCACTTGCCTGGCAAGGCTGAGGTCTCGAGTTCGATTTCCAGTAGCAACAACAAAAACAATACCACAGCCCTAATTAGACCCCTCCCCTGATCTACAACACATGGCCCAGTTCACACAGCTGGTAGCTTCACTTAGCTGGTCCAGGTCACCTTCATAAACCCTTAATGTTAGCTCACTCCTTGCTGAACTGCTCCAGCCCTGCCCTAGCCAAAGAGCGCTAGCCCTGTGTTTCCAGGTCAGCAAAGCCTAGATGGCCACTCCCGTGCTACCCCAGGCCTGGGTTTCCTTCCCTTCTCAGACTTCTGTTTTTACAGCATCGTGTGCAAGGGGCAGCAGGGAACATGCCTGCTTCAGCCCACTTGCAAGAAGGGCCTGGCCCAGCACCCGGAGCCACAAGCCCGCTGCCCACTGCCCCTTAACCATGGTTACCCAGCACCACCAGCCGGCCCTTGCTGTGCTGTGGGGACAGAGACAAGGAACTTCAGTACAGGACGCCTAGCAGGCTGGCCTCCCAGCACACCTTTATCTCTCTTTTTTTCTTCGGTTTTCTTTTCCTGTTCTTTTCCTTTTTTCTTGAGACGGGATCTTGCTATGTAGGTCAGGCTAGGCTTGAACTCACTGTGGAGCCCACGCTCATCTCAAACCTGCAGCAACCCTCCTGCCTCAGCCTCCTGAGTGCTGGGATTGTCACCACGCATGGCGCTCTCAGTGTGCCCTGCAGGAGCAGCGGTGGGGATGAGGAAGAGAGAGGAGAGCTGGGTCAGGTGGAGAGCCCCTCCCTCCTAAGCAGAGGAGGGGCACTGCCCAAGCGCAGTAGGGCGCTTATTCACGCCCTCGGGAGGTCGCTATTAATTTCAGCCTCTCTGCCCAGCGAACAGTGAACAAGCTCCAATAGCTCGTTTCCATGCTTCGGGGAGCTCTCGCGTCCTTGGGCTGGCTTTGCCCCGCACATGTGATTGATCCCCAGTCCCAGCAGCTCCCAGTCTCTCTCTTTTCTGTAAATAACGGGTGCTTAATTTAAGTTGGAAAAGCTATGCTTGGAGAATACAGTCCAGTAATCGATAACAGCGGTCAGTTACCAGTCTAGCTGGCCATTGTCAGAGGTGGTTGGTGATCCAAACCTTTTGTAGTAGATATACTACCACAGCATTGCCTTTTATACATCTTGTGGTTCTATTTCTGCTGGATGTTTAAGACCAAGTTAAGGTGAGACCCATTATTAATCAATTTTTACTATCTGTCAAGGTCAGTTAAGTCTCCTCAGGATTTGCCTTGGAACCACATACAGTACCTCTTAGAACCATGTCAGTGTCAGCCATCCGGATGATTCATGCCCATTGCTTGAACAAGTTGCCTTCTGTGAAAGCTTGAGAGACTTTTTCTCTCCTGGTGACTCTCCTGAGGCACACTGTACATTGTTAGGTCACTTTCCTCTGTAGTCCCATAATCTCCTGATCAGAAAATTAGGGACTCAACTGAGTTACAGGATGTTATCGCAGAGGTTCTTATTGTCTTGGGTTCTCACTGACCAGGGCCAAAATACTGCCTACCCTTCTTGCCCACTTATCATTCTAATTTTGGTCTCTAAACCTCAACTGTTAAACACCCAGAAGGGAAGCTTAATGACATTGCACTATAGTGGAGGCAATAAGCTTAATATTCCTGTCTGTCTGAATATTGAACACCTGAGAACCTAAAATGCAACTGCTCTTTTCCTTAACAACCATAGGTATCCTAATATTTCAATCCCTATGGAATTTAACAGACAATGATTACATACTTTTACACAGAAATTAGAAATCAAAACCATACATAACATTGCAGCATGACAATCATGATATTTTGTAACATGCTTACATTTTCATTTTGACATAACATAACCCTTTTAGCCAATCATCCCTATCCAATAAATAAAAAGCTTTTCCCTAATTTGTTATCCTCTTATGGGATATACATAAGATTTTTGTTAAAGGCAGAGGTCTCAATCTGAATGAAAAGTCTTATCATAAACAATCCTTGCTTTACATTTTGGGTGATCTCCAGAATCATGAGTACATTTAATACACCATGAGATTAATAATAATGAGTTACCATACACATGTGAAAAACCTTTGTTTCTTAATTTAGTTTCATACTAAGAGCATCTTTTGTGAAAAACCCTTATTTTATTTTTGGAAAACTTTATCTTTTGACCATGACCAAATTATTGGGAGTGTCTCCCAAGAGTGTGTGTGTGTGTGTGTGTGTGTGTGTGTGTGTGTTTAAAACACGACCTCGTCCTCCGTCTCATCCCTCAGCCTCCCCTCTCCACCCCATCCCCACCTCCAGAAAGTCTATCTTTATGTTTCCTAGCATCTCTTCTCTACTTTACTCTTCTATTTATAGCCCAGGTTTCTCTTACATGAGAAACATTTCAATTTTTTGATCTGGCTTATTTCACTGAATGTTATGGTCTCCAGTCCCATCCATTTCCTTGCAGAGAGGAGCCCTGTTATCTGGCTGACCAGGTCACAGGGTTCTTGCTGAAGGTGCCAGGTGGGGATGAGTCACCCTCAGGTCGGAAGGGGTCAGGTGGGCGGCCGAGCTGACTGGCACAATGCTGTCCAGCGGCCTTGGTCCATGGCACTGAGATAAAAGGCCACCAGAAGTCTGGTCGGGCAGAGACAAGCCCTCACGCCCTGGCGAATCATCTCAGCCAACCGCCCCTTTCCTCTTGGCGCTAAGGCCTGAAGCACCAGCTGCGTATGGCAGTGTAGGGTGTGGCATCCTCTGTCCTCTGACCCAGCTGCTCCCTGAGTCCCCAGCAGGGCTACAGGGCCCCACTGAGATTCTCAAGTGAGTTTCCTAGGGATTCTTTCACCATCATAGCCAGAGGGTGGTGCACTCACCAGGCAGGTGGGAGCCCTGGGTCCAGCCCAAACAAGAAAATGAACACATAAAATCCCCAGTGGGGCTGTTTCAGTTAAGAAAGAAAGAGCTCTGCGTGGTCAGACATTCCCGCGCTGTGCTGCGCGCAGAGAGTGTGTACACAGGTGTCCGCGCGGTTCCACGCTCAGCAGCTGTGCTTTGGTAACAGCTATTGTCGGTGCTGCAGCCCTTGCCTCTCCTGAGCCCCTTCATGGCCACTATCCCTGAAGTTCCCCCTGGCCAGTGTCGGAGGGCATTACCCCGCCCCGAGTCCCCAGACGGGCACAGAGCCAGGTGGGCGCAGAGGACAGAGGACGGCAACCAGGGGCTGCGAAGGGCACAGGGCAGCAGGGAGGCAGGGGAGGGCACAGGGCAGCCGGGAGGCAGGGGAGGGCACACACTGGAAAATGGAAAAAAGTGTCCCGGGCAGACAGGTCCTAGGATCCCCAGCCCAAAATGAGGTCCTCACCCCCTTCTGTAGCAGGTTCGCTCCCCAGTGGAGGAAAACAGATTTTCAGCACATTGGGAAGAGGCCAGGAGGGTTCCTTAGACAGAGGCAGGCCGCATGCAGGCAAAAAGCCACACCAACTCTGCTCGGGCTGGGACTTGGTGCCTCTCTTGAAGCAGTGGAGGAGTGCAGAAAGGTGGCCAGGCCTGAAGGGTGCTGGCACCCTTTCCAGGCAATGTGCTCTCAACAGGTAACGGGAGGCTCTCTGGGTTTGTTCAGCTTTGGGATCAGGCTCCCACCCCTTACTTTCTTGGTGAAGGCAGTCTCTGGATTTGCAGGGTTCCTGAGGAATTTTGAGGGTGGGTCTGGTGGGGAAGGGGCCTAAGCCTGACAAGAAGTGACAGGCATTGCCTTGGGTGCCCAGCTGGGAAGCTGCAGTCTTCTTAAAAGTGCAAGGTTTTAGCAACCGTTTCCTTACCTCGGTGCTACCTGTCTTATTTCTTCTGTCCTACCTCAGAATGACTGGACTGAAACCAGGTGTGGTACTGCATACCTGTAATCTCAGCGTTCTGGAAGCTGAGGCAAGAGGATCCTATCAAAAAAAAAATTACTGGGCTGTGCGTGTCAATTAAGGAATAAATAAAACCAGGGAGCAGAGGTGCAGCACGGGGCACCGCCTCGATAATCCGCATCTGCTCAGTCGTGGAGGAGCCCAGCCACTGGAGACCCAGCAGGGCTGCGGACGGAGGAGGGTGAGTGCAGGCTCACCGGCGCAGGCCAGCTGGGGACACCAGTGCACACTGGACAGTGAGGAGCAGGGAAGCCAGCCTGCACTGCGGTTCTTTGGCCCTGGGGCCCCCATGCCTGACTGCACCCATGAGCTGCCAGGCACTGCACCCTCAGTAACCATGTGTGCCAGCCACACAAAACCAGAGCTGTTCAATTAAAAATAATGCTCTTTTTTTAAATGCTCATTTTTTTAAGCAATATGAAAATGATAAAAAACTGGCTATTTCTGGGGGGTGTGGGTGCATGGAAAAGCCCACAGTGCATCTGGGGTATGCGCAGAGAGGGGCAGCCGCACAAAGCACTGGAAGAGCCAAGGACTCTAGAGCTGCTCCCCACAATGGGATCAGGGCCCTGGTAAAGAGCTACACCTCCCAGTCCTTCTAACTTTGTCGTTTTGAGACAGGATCTCCCTAAATCACTAAGTTGCCCTAGCTAGGCTCAAACTTGTGATCCTCCTGCCTTGGCCTGGTTTCAGCCTCTCCTGCACATGCGCTCTGCTCTGTGACCAGGAAGAATGCCATCTCCAGGTCCAACCCCAACACACCGAATGTCAGCGCGAAAGTGCTAAATGCATGCACACACAGACACCAGAGCCCATAGCACCTGGGAGTACTAAGGGTGAGCACAGCCTCGAGCTAATCCCAGAATGCTTCAGTATATAGCCCAGCGTGGTGGTGCACACCTCTCATCCCTGCACATGGCTGAGGCAGGAGGATCACCAGGAGTTCAAGGTCAATCAGGGCACCACAATGAGACCCTGTCTCAAAAAAACAAAACTAATAACAAAATAAATTGGTTCGCTATTAAGAAATTGGCTGATGTTCACAATATTTGCAGGACAAAAGCACCCAGCAGACTTTCAATCATCTCTGTTTCTGGGAAGGCTCACACTGAACTTCAGAGAATCCAGCTTCTTTGCAGATTGGGGAAAATTCACCAGTTATTGGCTTTTTCCTGACTGCTGAGGGTTGTAGGTCCTGTACACTCACCATTGAGTTGCCCACCAGTTCCTACTATTCATGCTGAGATACTTAGAGTATCCTGCTATAGTGGCTCTCTCTGTAATCCCAGCTACTTGGGAGGCTGAGGCAGGGGGATTGCAAGTTCCAGGTCATCCGGACAACATTAGACCCCATATCTAAAATCACATAAAACATTCTTAAAATAATAACTTAATCATGTGACTACTGAGATAGCAACATGACAAACACATCTACACCACTTGCAAGGAACTGAGTTGACATGTTGAAGTCCTCACCCAAGGACCCTACTTGGAAGCAAGGTAGTTTTACCATGGTGGCACATGCCTGTGATCCCAGCACTCAGGAGGCTGAGGCAGGAGGATTGCTGTGAATTCAAGGCCAGCCTGAACTACATAGCAAGACCCTAACTCAAAAAAAAAAAAAAAAAAAAACGGAAAGAAAAGAAAAAGTGCTGAAGAAGTAGCAGAAGTGGCTCCATGCAAAAACCCTGGGCACGATCCCAGCACAGGGGAGGAGTGTGTGCCTCTGAGTTCTCCCGTCCCTAACTCTATTGGCCAAGATCTCTCCAACAGCATTAAGCAGTACCTGGGGTAGATTCATCCTTCCTGCACCTTTAACTGGGGTACTGGGTACTTTTCCTTCTGCCTGACCTCCACTCCTGGGCCTTGGACAGTGCTACAGACTGGGGGCTCCAACCACAGGCAGGTGTCTGAGCTCTGGAGGCCGCATTATCAGAGCCCAGCCTAGGACCACTGATCACCTGCTCAGGGCACGACGACAATAAAACACAGACAAAACATATTCTAGTTACAAGTGGCTCCAGGATGACCAAAACCCAGTGATGGACTAGGACACGAGGCACAGCGTTCCTGGCCTTTATCAGGTGAACAGCATGATGGGGCATGCTGGTGGCTGCAGAAAGCAGTGGGGGTGAACTGCTGACAGGGCCACTGTTTAAGAACTGAGGAGCAATGTCTCTTTGGAAAAGCTCCTTGGAACAGATCATGGTTAACCTGATTGTCCGCTCACTGTGACTACTGTGCTGGAAGGAACTTGCGCACAGCCCGTCCTCAGCCTCCCTGCTGTCTTGCTTTGAGGCACCAGAACTTCACAGGCTGTTTGCTAGGCTCAGCTCTGGCCAGTGGCTTAAAGGTTAAATCTGTTTTTAAGCCAGCTGCGGGTCTTGCCACAAATCATGTAGGCCTAGGACAGACGCTCAGATTAGTTTTGTGCCAGTTTATTAGTATTAATTATCGCCTGCCCTGTCCCTCCTCAGGCTGGTCCTCAGCACCACATGTCCTCAGAGACCATGTACTGTTGGCTTTGCTATCTGGACCCTGTCAGGAAGAACTTGGCATTCTTGGGCCTGGTGACTCCCTACCAGCCAGGCAGCCCATGCACCACAGATGCTATGAGTCCTACAGACTGTGTCCCTACTCATCACCGCAGGGCAGCGTGCATGCCTCTCGTTGGGAGAACTGGGGGACAAGTTTAGCTCAGTGGTGGAGCACTTTCCTAGCATGCAAGAGGCCCTGCGTTTGATACGCAGCAGCCAAAAAAATAAAATTAAACACCGGCCGAAGACAGGCATGGTAGGTTAGGCCTGTAATTCTAGTGCCTGGGAGGCTGAGGCAGGAGTATCACAAGTTGGAGCCCAACCTGGGCAACTTAGTGACTTTAAAAAGCCTTTCTCAAAATCAAAAGAAGGAGGAAGGAAGGGAGGGAGGGAGGGAGGGAGGAAGGGAGGGAGGGAGGAAGGGAGGGAGGGAGGGAGGAGAGGGAAAGACAGAAAGAAAAGGAAAGGCGCAGAAGGCCATCTAAATCGTGGCTCTTTTCCCGAGTTTCCTGAACTAAAAGAAGTCCAAGCTCTCTCTGACTTGTTCCTGCCCTCCTGGCCCTCACCCTTCCTGCTCTCAAACATGCAAAGAGGATTTCCTTTTTTGCTTTCTCTCTTTAACTTTTGACACAAGATCTTGTAACATAGTCTAGGCTGGCTTGAAACTGGATCTTAAGAAAGCTGCCCCCTGTCCTGGACCCCTCCCCAGGAATCTCAACACCACCGCATAACTCAGCCATGGGAAGAACACTGCAAGTGCTTACCCTGACCCATCAGCCTGACTGGGTGAGGAACACTGGGGGTTATAAAGCCCACTCTAGGGTACATCTGGGGTCATGGAGGCCTGGCCCTGGGGCCCACGCTGCTCCCTGGCCCCCTAAGCCCGGGCACTTTCCCTTGCTCTGCTTCCCACTGGCCAGGAACTAGGAGCCTTGCACCAGGAAGGCCCTGCCTTGGAGCAGCAGCATGAACTGAACCCACTAGCATGACCCCATCAACCTCCTCTTAGACTGTGGGCTTGGGACTCCAGTCCAGCGCCGAGGAGGCTCCCCAGCGTCCACTCCGCAGGTTAGTACCACACCAGGGGGCCTTGTCACAGGCCCCTCTTCGGGCCATTTATTCTCCTCTGAGCGTTACCGCGTCTCCCTAAGCTGCCTCATCACTCCCCAGCCCACACCAGCTCCCATGCTTCCTTGCGGTGCTGGGTCCTCACTTTTCTTTCTTGGGCTGCCCCGGTGCTTGCAGTTTGGAAGTCTCTCTCCTGTTGACTTAATGTCATCTTACCTCGCAGACATGGTTTATCAACACTTGGCAGGAATTGTGCATTCCCTCTGCCCCTGCAGCTATGGAGGTGGGAGCCTGTGCCTTCCCTAACTCCATCCCTTCCACTGTGCTCTGTGGGCCCCAGGACCAACCTGCTGCAGCACAGGATGAGGCCTCTGGTGTGGACCCCAGAGGCCAACCTGGTGCTGCCTGTCCTGTGTCTTGTCATGGCCCAGGTGCACTGAGGCAGTGGGATGTTAGGGGGAAACTGAAGAGAGGACCCGAGACGCCTTGACAGAGTCTCAAAGGCGTGGACGGAGGAGGACAGAGTTGCTTGAGTTTCACCAGCAGGAAGGATTCTGATGGGGATTAATGGCAATGTGTCTTCACAGAAATGAATTTTTCAAATTTAAACCTTTACCTTCATACCTCATATATCAACAGCCAACAATATGTGCCAAAGTTTTCAGGTTTGTTTGTTTCCTCCTCACAACAAATGCCAAACAAAAGTGACACTCACGTGGCCAGACTGAACCCACTGCCCACATCGTGGACTCCACCCAAACTGAGGCCTCAACTGTGCATGAAGAAGTCAGGAGAAACCAGAGCAACACAGAGGAGGAGCAGAGAGGGGAGGAAAGGGGAGGGAGCTGCATGGGGAAGGGGCGAGGCAGGAGAGCAGGGTCACTGAGTTGGAAGGGAACTCTTCTCCTTTCCCTCCTGAGATCAGGCAGCACTCAGCAAGGCTGGTTCCACGTGGCCAGGGTTAGAGAATGACCTAAGCCCATGGTCCAGGCCCCTGTCACACAAACACAGCCACTCAAGCTGAGGATGCAGGTTGGGGCATCGCAGATTCCTTCTCCAGCAGAGCCCTTAGGTATGGGACAAGTTTGATGCCCTCAGTGGCCACATGAGAGGTCATATGGACACTTCCCTCCAGGGGATGCAGGTACAGGACCCTGGAGACCTGGAAGGGGGTGCAGCTGAAATAGTGTGGACACCAGCTGTCCCTCTCTCCATATCTGTGTACACGGTCCTTGCAGCCTCTGTGACCCTGCTGCAGTCCCCACCCAGGGCCAGTGTACTGTACTATGATACTAGTGATATAGCTGCCTATTAGTGATATACTGCCAAAACTCACAAGGATCATCACAGAAAAAAAAACTTTTTAAAATAGAAAATGTGAAAATAAAGGAACAAATGCAACCTCAGTCCTCCGGCCTACCCAGAACAAGTCCAGGATGCAGTGACATAGAAGAACTTGGAAGTAACACAACTGAAATTTCAGAAATGGTAGCAACTGAAGTAAAGAAGCAACTCTAGGAGGCTATAGAGGAAATCAGATCAGAAATAATCTCTCAAGTTAAAAAAAATATGACAACCATAATGAAAGAATTGCTCACTATCTCTAAAGAAAACATACATTAAAAAATAGAGGAGCATAGAAAAATGATGAAAACCTTGAATAAACAATATAGGAAAGAATAAGAAGGCATGAAACAGACTCAAAGAGATATCCAGGAAATCCAAGGTTCCATTGAAAGCTGGCAAAATCACTTGAACAAAACTGAAGCTAGACTTTCAGACCTTGAAGACAGCATTGCAACTAGTGGTTGTAAAATGAAAAACCTCTTTAAAATAACAAGGAACTAGGAAATAACAATTCAACAGCTGCAAGATGATGCAAAGAAAAATAATATAAGACTCTTAAGTGCAAGAAAAAAGCAGGAGTCAACACAAGTGACATAAAAAGACTATTTGTACAATAGCAGAAAATTTCCCAAGCATGAGAAAAGAATCTCACATACATGTAAGTCAGGCATAGAGAACTCCAATTAGCCATAACCAAAATAAGCCTATACCCAGACATATAATAATCAAGATCCCAAAAATTCAGCACAAGAACAGACTATTAAAAGCTGTTAGAGAAAAGAAACAGATCACCTATAAAAGAAAGCCCATCAGAATCATGGCAGATTTCTCAACACAAACCTTCAAATCAAGAAGAGTTTGGAGTGAAGTATTTCAAGTCCTGAAAGAAAACAATTTCCAACCCAGATCAATGTACCCTGAAAAACTATCTTGCAAAATTAATGGAGAAATAAGATACTTCCATGACAAAGACAAGTGAAGAAATTCATGAGCACCAAACCAACCCTACAAAGAGAATTAAAAGATATTCTAGAAAGGGATAAAAATGACCACAATTCCAAACAACAGAAAGGAACCACCATGCAGCACAAGCAATTAAGCAGTGGGAGAAAGTAGGGAAGAAAAAGCAGGAAAATAACATGACAAAGATAAGCCAATACATATTAGTTATAACCACTAATGTAAATGGCCTCTATTCACCAACCAAAAGAAGCAGACTGGTAGAGTGGATCAAAAAACAAACTCCAACAATAGGCTGTATAAGAAACACATTTATCTCAAAAGACAAAGGATGGAAAACAATACTCCATTTGACAGGAACCCAGAAAAAATCAGGGGTAACTATTCTGTTTACACACAATGTGATCTTCAAATGAAGAATGATCAAAAGAGATAAAGAAGGTCACTAAATACTTGTTAGAGTAAAACTGCAAGAGGAAGAGATAACAATCATAAATATCTGTGCGCCAAATACAGGAGCACCCAACTATATAAGACTTGGGAGGCTGAAGCAGGAGGATCATTGTGAGTTCAAGACCAGCCTGAGCTACCTAATGAGCTCAAGACCAGCCTGAACTGCATAGTGAGACCCTATCTCAAAAGGCAAAAAAATAATTTAAAAAAAAGAGATCAAAGAGGATTTCAGAAAATGGAAAGATATTCCTTGCTCATGGATAGGAAGAACCAACATTGTGAAAATGGCCATAGTTCCAAAACTGTTGTACAGATTTAATGCAATCCTGATCAAAATACCATTAGTATACCTCACAGATCTAGAAAAAGTATTTCTAAAATTCATGTGGAACCAGAAGAAGCACACAATAGCAAAAGCAATCCTGGGCAATAAAGGCAAGGTAGGAGGCACCATAATCTCTAACTTGAAATTATATTTCAAAACTAGTGTGATAAATAAAATCAGCATGATACTAGAAAAAAAAAAACAGACCTGAGGATTAATGAAACAGATTAGAAGATGCAGACAGGACTACAAAACACTCAGCCACCTTACCTTTGACAGAGGGGTCAAATATATTCACTGGAAGAAAGATAGCCTCTTTAAGAAATGGTACTGGAAAAACTGGCTTTCCATATGCCAAAGACTAAAACTACACCCATGTCTATCACCATGCAGTAAAGTCAAGATGAATCAAATATCAAAACTGGAAAAGAAAGTAGATAGAAATTTTTAAGAAATAGGGGTAGACAGAGAGGTTGTGAACAAAAACCAAACTGCATGGGAAATACTTCAAAGAATCAACAACTGGGATCTCATCTTATTGAAAAGTTTTTGCACATCAAAAGAAATCATCATCAGAGTAAAAGAAAACTCAGGAATTGGGAAAAAAATTTTAGCCAACTCTCCCTCAGACAAAGGACTTCTATCTAGAACATATAAAGAATTAAAAAAAAAAATCAGGCCCCAAAAATTCAAAGACCCAATCAAAACAATGAGCATCTGCGATGAATACATACTTCTCAGATAAAGAAATACAAATGGCAAATAAATATATGAAAAAATGTTCACCATCACTGGTCATTCAAGAAATGCAAATTAAAACAACACTGAGATTCCATCTCACCCCAGAAAGAACAGCTATCATCAAGAAATCAACCCATAACAAATGCTGGTGAGACTGTGGAGAAAAAGGAACACTTCTCCACTGTTGGTGGGAGTGTAGACTGGTGAAACCACTGTGAAAATCAGTGTGGAGATTCCTCACAAACCTAGGATTAGAGGTCCCATTCAACCCAGATATTCCCCTTCTGGGTATCTTTCCAAAAGAATTGAAAACATCACACCACAGTGATATATGTATACCCATGTTTATAGCAGCACAATTTGTCATAGCGAAATCTTGGAAACAACCCAAATGCCCATCAACTAAGAAATGGATAAAAACATGTGGTATTTTTATACAATGGAGTATTACTCAGCTATAAAGAAAGATAAACTTGAGGTGTTTATAGGTGAATGGATGCAACTACAGACCATACTCCTAAGTGAAATAAATCAGATAAACATACTGTCTCCCTAGTGTAACAACCTGGAAGAGGACAACCCATTCGTTTAGGACCCCTCCTGGCTCTCAGGAGTTATTCCTAGTCTCCAGTAATTTTTTCTCCTTAACCTCAAAAAAAAAAGAAAAAGAAAAAGAAAATCAGAAAGGTACAATAGATAGTGTGAAAGGGAAAGAAACTGCTGAAAAGGAAAGAACAACTGCAATGGGGGAAGCAGAAAAGAAAGAAGGAAAAATAAATAAATAAATAGATATTTTATGTATTTACACACACAAGATAGGTAACATAACTGTCCTACTAATTTCTGTAGGCTTATTGAAAGGAACAGTTAATGCTTCTATTATTCAGTTTTGCATGCCTATATCTGGTAATTTGAACAACTACTTTGAAGATAACAATATCATATGCAATATAACAACTATTGTTAATTTCTTATCATCTTGTTTTAAAATCCTGTATCATTTTTATTGCTTTTTAAAATTTTTCCTTACAATAAAAAATATGGCAGTTAGTAGCCATTTAGATGCCAGAGACTTAAACTGTCCTGGGAAATGGCAAGGTGACACCACAGTACTGACTGGAAGGACCTGGGCCCAGCTCTCTGGTGGGAGTGAGGGCTCGCGGTGGTCAGGAACTGGCCAGCAGATCCCACAGGCTCGCATCAGAGAAACCTCCCGAGGCACTCGAGGGTCGGGCAGCAGCCTGGCGTTTCACAGCTCAAAGCCGGAACAGGAAGACCACGCAACACACCAGACATCAGTACTGCCTGTGCGAGCAGCTGCGCACTCTGCCTGGAGCTTGCGGGGATAGGGCGCAGAAAGGCCCCTGCGCTCCTCAGTGGCTTTGTTTGGGCAGGTGCCTCCCGATCACTTTCAGATGCAGATGTCCCTTTCCAGTGGCTACTGAAGCCCTTATCACACAGCTCACAGCTTTTCAAATTCCTCTGAAGGTGTTTGCTTAGGAGAGCGTCCCAGCCTCACCGGGATCCCCAAAACTATCTGTGCAGGACAAAACCCTTTTTTTTTTTTTTTTTGCGATACTGGGGATCGAACTCAGGACCCTGCACTTGCTGGGCAAGCGCTTATTCCACTGAGCTATATCCCCAGCCCCAAGACAAAACCTTTTTAAACGTGGTGAGGAAAGCAGTAGTGCCTCACTGGTTCTCACCCTCATTCTTCTTAAGAAAAAGGGAAGGAAGAGTGGGAGGGAGAACGGGCAACCGACACACCCTGATGATACAAAGGAAAGAAACGCCCAACCTGCTGGGCGTTCTCTAAAATCAAAGAATTAACTCCAGGGATGATGTAGGTCAAGAGCAGAAAATATTTGTTAGGGAAAGAGAGCTTCTGTCTGAGAGAGACAAAAGGTGTCCCAAGCAGGTTATCAAGGATCCTGCCTTTTCTAGAAATTTTTATAGCACAAAACATGAGGTAAGGCAGGTCCAAAGTGGGGAAAAATGGGAAATCACAAGATGGGCCTAAGGTGGGACAAAACTATAGTCAATCAATAAGCTTAGGGGTACAATCACTCAGGTAATATTGATTAAATCAGGATTGAAGCCAGGCATGGTGGCACACACCTGTAATGCCAGCACTGGGTAGGCTGAGGCAGGAAGATCATTGTGAGTTCGAGGCCAGCCTGGGCTACAAAGTAAGCTCAAAGCCAGCCTGAACTGCATAACAAGACCCTGTCTCAAAAAAAGACTAAATAATTAAACAGATAGATAAAATAAATCCAGATCAAATGGAGAAGTAAGTCACATAGTAAGCGGGCATGAAACAACAGCCTGGAGTGGGTGCGTCAGTGGCTCTAGGTGGCTTAAGGTAATTGATACCTATTTAGAATGTCAATCTCTGTTGTTTATTCTTAGAGGAAGTATGTGGCGCATTCATTTCATCTTTTGTGTTGAAGTCTGGCCCTCAAAGGATGTGTCCGTCTCCCCACAGCTGTAATGTATCCCCTCTTCTGCACGGCTCCTTCGAGGGCCTAGCCCCCTCTACCTGCAATATTTCTACCCAACTTGGCCGTCTATAACAATATGGGGCCCCACCAGTCCCTTTCTTTAAGATCTGGGAGCCTGAGACCGCGGGGTACGGGGGGGATGCTAGGCAGCTCCTGGTGCAAAGGGATGGAGGGGAGGGAACCCCGTGTCCCTGTCCTGCCACCCCACAGAGCGCTGTCCTACCGGCTCCAGGAGCTTGAGCCCAGGTGCTGGCTGCCCCTGCTCCTTCAGGCCCGCTGGGGTGCGGCGAGTCTGTAGGGGACCCTGACTCTGGCCCGGCAGGCGAGAAGAGCCGCACACATCAGCAGGTGGCCAGGCGTGTCTCAGACGCCGGCTCTTCCCCTGCCCCACGAAACGTCAAGGATCCTTTCGGTACTGATAGCACCCCTCGGACCCTCGCACCCTAAGAAGTCCACGCACACTTGCTGATCAGCCCTGCTCGCAGCGCGGCTGTTGGGACGCCGCCAGGAGCCTGGAGCCTAGAAGAGGCTTTGCTCTTTGTCAAACCACCTGGCGGGTCGCGCTGGGCTGGAGCGCTGGGAGCCACCGGCGGGTGACAGGCCCGGGTGAAGCGCAGCAGCTCACGGCTTCACCTCCCATCAACCCGCTGCGCTCAAGCGCTCCTCTGCCCCGCGGCGGCTGTCAGCCTCGCTTCCCGCACTATCGACCTCTCAGCGGCAGCCGCGGCCAGATCACCGACCGACGCCAGGGCTCAGGGGACGAGGCTGCAGCGCCGGCCGGGCGCACAGGGCCCGCCCACGCGTGTCCCCGCTCGTAGTCCCCTTTCGCGTTCGCTCCTCCCATCCCACTGCTGGCAAGCTTTCCCGGCCCGGCAGCCACCGTGCTGGAGGACCGCGGCCCGGTGACCCCCACCTCCACGCCGCGGACAGGCCTCTCCCGCAGGGAAGGGGGCAAGCGATGGGTACCGAAGCGCCGGGTCCCGCCACAGATAAGAACCAGGACAGAGCCCGTGGACAACGTGCAGAGCAGAACCAGCAGCACCCTCGACACACGCAACGCACGCGTAGATCCTAGTGGCCCCGCCCCTCTATCCTGGTCCCGGACACGCCCCCGGCTCTGCGACCCTGCCCCCTCTGTCCTGGTCCCGCCCCTGTCCTGGCCCAGGCCCCGCCCCCAATGTCAGCCCTCAGACCTGCTCACCCACCCAGACAGTAAAGAGCCTGCACAGCTCGGGGGTCCCGGGCGTGGCACAAAGCCCCAACTCCCGAGGGGGTTTCAGTCCTGCAGAAAGTTAGGCCTGAGCCAAGGCCAAGCACTGTGTCCCAGGCCCCCACCGCCCCAGAGCCTTGCCCTGCCCTGGTCGAAGCCCCAAGCCCAGCGCCGGCCTCCTTGTGCAGCTCGGGCGTCCGCTTTTCCCATGTCCTTGCCTGCGCTGCCCTGACTGTCTCCACGGCCTGCATCCAATTAAAACTAGACCTCTCCTGGTCATTTTGACCTTGGGGAAGAGCCACACTGTATCACACCCGTGACGAAGGCAGAGGAGGACACAACGTCGTGCTTTCAGGAGCGGCCTTTCCCCGGATGTCACTCAGCAGCAGCGCTCACCGAATATTGAGCACGCCTTGTCTAGACACTCGGGGAGCGGGAGGACTCCCGCACTGCTGCAGAAAGAGGCAGGACCAATGGGATGAGCATGTTCGAAGGGATGGGTCAGGTGAGGGAGGGGTAATGGCAGGGCGTCCTTTACTGTAGTCACTGTCGGTCATTTCCCTTCCACCTTCCACTGGCTGCTTCCCTACCCACCTTTTAAAAGTTTTTCTATTTGAGCTGGGTGCGGTGACACACACCTGTAATCGGGAGGCTGAAGCAGAAGATTCTCGACGAGTTCAAGCCCAGGCTGAGTTACAGTGAGTCCAGCCTGCACTGTAACGCTATCTCCAAAAGACAAACGAATAAAACCCCTACTACTAGTTTAATTTGGGTACTGGGGATTAAACCCAGGGCTTCCTATGTGCCAAGTAAGCACTCTGCCAAGGAGGTATTTCCAAAATTCATGTGTCTCTTTCAAAGTTAAGTATCAGTGTTTGTGTCTGTACCGTAATCTTAATTTCTTTGGCTATTTAGTCTTGATCGGTATTTAAAAATCCAGTGCTCCAACTTACAACAGATAAATCTTGGAAGCAGCCTATATGTCCATCAACAAATACATAAATAAAGAAAATGTGGTCTTCACACCTTTTCTCTGCCATAAAGGATAAGCTCTTGGCTTCTGTAGGAGGGTGGATGCACCTTGAGACCATAGTGCTAAGTGAAATAAATCAGACACACAAGCCCGGATGTCACATGGTTTCTCCTATATGGGAATTGTAACAGAAGTGGGGAGATCCATCTTTCTCAATGGGAAGGGCCCCAGGAGACGGAGGGAGGGAGGGATGAACGGGGAAGAAGTTGTAATCCATGTGTACCAGCTCCCAGGGGACATGCACTCAGTGTGTACCGCAAACAGAAACCAACAAACCTGTTTCCAAAATCCAGCGCTCACAAGCATCCTTGACCCTCCATACTGTTTAGGAACTGGTCCCCAGTCCGCTGTCTGCTCTTCCCTGAGTAGTTTATTTTTCTGATGACTCTTTTTTCTCTCTCTCTCTTTTTGAGACAGGGTCTTGATACGCAGTTCAGGCTGGACTTGAGCTCACTTTGTAGCCCAGGCTGGTCTCGAACTTGCAACGATCCTCCTGCCTCAGCCTCCCGAGTGCTGGGATTACAGACATGTACCACCACGCCCAGCAGTTATTTTTCTTTGCTTACACAGATTCACAGGTGCTGTATTACCTTCATGTGCCTTTTTCATCCATTCTCATACTCTCACTCTCACTGTCTCCCTAGGGATCAAACCCATGGGCTGTCCACCACTGAGCTATATCCCTAGCTCCTTTGAGACAGGGCCCCATGAAATTGCTCAGGCTGGCCTCAGACTTGCAATCCTCCTGCCTCAGCCTCACAAATTGCAGGGCCTACAAGCATGCACCTCCAGGCCCAGCTCTCATTAATTCTGGAGTGGTCCTTGATTAGACTTAACAGTTTAGGGTCATGCTGCCTTTGCCTTAAAGCTGTAGATATTTCGCTTTATTTTCTGGCTTTAAATATTGCTAAAAATAAGTATGCATCCCACAGGGTTTCCTTCCTTCCTATACTGTCCTTTTATGCCTGGAGGTCTGCAGTTTCTCCATGTGCCTGTGTTGAACTGTGTTTCCCATCTCTTCTTGAGTATTTTCTTCTGCAAGCATCTCCTGTGCTTTTGAGTGGAAATTCTCTAGTGTTGCATGTTTAACTGCTTTTCCTTATTCTCCTGTTGCATCAGAGCCAGAGAGATGACCCAGCTGGTTTTGTCCCCTGTCTTACTTCCATATAATTTTTGCAATTATTTCTTCTGCATTCACTGCAATTTATTAATTTCTCCAATGTATGAAACTCATTTGTTAACTTCAATTTATTGAGCAGCTACTATACACGCCAGGCACCTGTGGTAAACATGATCACAGCCTGTGTAAAGCTTACATTTTAGTGGAGGCTGTGAAAGATGGAATAATCTTGCAAGGCCTGGTAGTGGTAAGAAGAAACCCATATATGGTATTTCGGGGAGAGGTAGAAAGATGCACTTCAGTTACAGGTTTGGGTTTTTGCCTTTCTTTCTTCTCCCTCCCCTAGTAATGGGCATTGAACTCAGAGCCTTAGTGCTGAGCTACATCTCCAGCCTGTTTAGTTTTCACTGAGACCAGATCTCACCGAGTTGCTAAATTGCCCAGTAAAGGCTGAAATTTGCAATCCTCCTGGATCAGCTTCCTGCTGAGGAAAGGCCCCTATGAAGGGCAGCAGGGTGGGCAAGACCCGGACAATGCATGAGCCAAAGCCCCTGAGGGATGTTCAGAACAGAGTGACCGAGCCCAGGGCAACAGGGCCAGGGCCAGCACCAACCACAAGAGGAGCTGAGTTTGTGCTAAGGGCAGGCAGTCAGGTTCTGCAGTCACTGCAGCTGCTCCCAAGGAATTGCAGCGCAGTTTCTGAACATGGGAGCTGGGCGTCAAGGCCGCGCAAATAAGAAGCCAGGGAGTAAGGCCCACAACGTGAGGAAAGAGCCGAAAAACAAGCGCTCATTCCCTATGCTTCAATTAGCGTCCAGAAGCACCGCCAGGAGGCCAGGACTTAGTGAGCTCTGCAGTCGGGCTGATCGGCCAAGTGCCTGGTTTACTATTCTGTCATAAGACAATGCCCCCACGCAGCTCCAAGAGGAAAAGGTTACCTTGGCTAAGATTCAGCCCCTGGTCGCGGGCTGCACCGCAGGCTGCCGGGTACGCAGCCGTCCGTGGACAGCTGCCACAGCCTGGAAAATGGACGCAGAAGGGAGGAACCCTCCAGGCCACGCCTTCCTGACCCCATCCTCCAACCAGACCCCACCTCCCAAACGTGAGTCGATAGCCACGCGCTCAAAATCCAATCGTGTTCCGCGAGCCCACCTGGGAGTGTTGAGGCTTTGGGGACCATCTAGATATACACCGTGACACCTGGAGAGATTGAGCCAGGGACCAGGAGAGGATTTGGCAGAGGCTGAGTTGCCTTAGCTTAAGGATCAGCTTCTGTGATCTGCAGGGTGGGCTGCAGTAGACTCCCCCTTCCTGGTGACGGGGGCCATCTGCTGGGCTCAGAGTGCAGACCTGTGCTTGGAGGGGAGGTCAGGGCTGAGCACGGGCACTGACTCCAAGCCCTGGGCTCAGGCTCCAGCACCACCACCAGCAGCAGGACCTACAGACTTAAACACCAATTGCATCTAATGCCAGCACATCTCACAGAAAACCTGGACTTGTGTTTCAGTCAAGCCCAGGCATAGCCGGACACGGTGGCACACGCCTATAATCCCAGCACTCAGGAGGCTGAGGCAGGAGGATCGTTGCAAGTTCGAGACCAGCCTGGTCGACAAAGTGAGCTCAAGGCCAGCCTGAACTACATAGCAAGACACTGTCTCAAAAAGACAAAAACAAACAAACAAACAAAAAAGCCTGGGCACCACAGCCTGACCAAGTTGAGGGCAAAAAAAGCTGCCGTGCTGGGTGCCTCTCTTTGGAAGCCAGGGTCCTGCTGGGCTCCTCCACTCTGTCGCTGTGCCCTCCCTCCTCTGAGCCCGACTGGAATCTTCCAAGGCCCAGGCCACCTCCACCTCCTCCTGTCCCTTCTCTCCCAAATGCCCCAGCCAGCAGCCGCGCCTCAAGCTCTGACCTGCCCGGGGGACCCTGCCAAATCTCTATTCACATTCTGCTCACCTACTGCACTCTGGAGGCAGCAGCGCCTAGCGCAACCGCGCCGCTGCTCCAAGGTGTCCGCAGCTCCCAGGGCTCTGTCCCGCCCTGTCCAGCGCCCTGCCCTGGGGCGTCTGCAGTCCACCTCCAGAGTACTTTTTCCCAGCAGGGCCTCCGCTCCTGTAGGGTGAGCATTTCTAAACCAACCCCGCCATCGCCCCCAGCCTGGCCCCGGAAACCAGCCTCCTCCTGCTCCAAGCATTCAGACCCAAACCACAGCATTCTTGCTCCTCCTCACCCGCAGCAAGCTCCTCGGACATCACTGCTATCCAGGCAACAGGGGGAGCCGCCAGCTCCGCTCCACCAGCTGCAGCGACTTCCGACTTCTGGCAGGGACCTGGCTTCCTGGGTCTGCTGCAATCTGCTCTGCAGGTGGCGTTAGTGAGATGAGCATCCGGCTGACAGTGCCCTACCTGAAATTCCCACTGAGGGTGCCATCCATCGCCAACACATAGGCCAGTGTGGCACCACAAAGAACCCACATCCACATCCAGCTGCCAGAGCACAGGCTGGAGACAGGACAGCCTCTCCCAAGTGATACCAGACTAGAGAGCCCCCTGCAGAGGATGAAACGACTCCACTCAACTCCGAACTGACGGACCTGAAACTCTGAAGCTAGAGGAAAATACTGGGGACCCACTTAAGGACTTTAGTACAAACCAGGCGCGGTGGCACACACCTGTAATCCCAGCACTCGGGAGGCTGAGGCAGGAGGACCACCACTAGTTCAAGCCTAGACTGAGCAACATAGTGAGATCCTGTCTCAAAAAACAAACAGAAGACTTTAGTATAGGGTGAATCTATGCTAATACCAGTGATGGCGAACCTTTTAGGGCCTTCAGTGATAAAAACATTGCACTGCGACACAGCGAGCAAAGCCTGTTCCACATGAGTGTAAATCTGCCAGCAGGGGGCGGCCCGGCGGGGAGGGGTCCAGTCCCGGTGGGGACACAGCAAGGGTTAGCCCGTGCCGCGGCTCCTGCAGGCCGAGGCCAGATTCTCGGAGCGACACGCGCCTCTGCGGGTTTGCGATAGGTTTGCCGTCACATAGGTGATGATGCCCTGGGTAAGGCTTCAAGCTGGCTTCCCTCAGACCACAAACCCGCAGCACACTGGTGAGGAGACGGCCTACCTCCCGGAAGGAAACGTTGGCCAGCTGTTCATCTGACAGGGGATTAATGCCCAGAATATAGCAAGAACTCCAAAAGCTCAAAATCATTGCAACAAAGAATGCAATTTTAAAACGATCTGAATAAATAGTTCTCAGAAGAGGAGTTACAAATGGCCAATGAATATTTGAAAAGTGCTCAAATATCATTAGCCCTCAAGGAAATGCAAATCAAACTGACAGTGAGATACCAGCTCACCACAGTTGGAATGGCTCTTATCATAAAGGAGGGAAGCCAGCGCAGGAAAAACAATACTGCACGCAAGGGAGGATGGGAATTAACACAGCCACTGGCAAGTACGAGGGTCCTGAGAACTCTGGAAGGACGCTCCACCCCAGTGCCCTCGGAGCCCACAGCCAGGACCCAGCGGACACGGAGGACCCTGCTGCGCTGTTCCCAAAGGTGCTGCGCAGGAAGCCTATGTGTCTACACAACCGGACGGAGCAATACTCGGTCACGAAGGAGGAGGTCCGGTGTAGGCAGAAAATAGATGGGACAGCGGACATCACGCGAAGCAAAATAAGGCTCAGGGAAGACGGACTGCGTGTGCTCTCTCCCACATAAGGACGCATGGTTATCGCTCGGGCAGGCCGTGGGGAGCGCGACCTGGGAGGAGGGCGTTGGTCAGGACCCTGCTGGTACTAGGACCCCTGTCTAACCTTGCGAGGCCCCTGCCCCTGCCTCGCCGCCGGCTTTCCTTGGAGACCGCACCTGTGCCCCTCGATCGATCATCAGTTGTTTTCCTGTCACTGCCCACCTTTGTTCCTTACCCACTGCCCCGTCCAGCCTCTTTACTATGCGCGTTGCTGGCAGATTTACACTCACGTGGAACAGGCCTTGCTCGCTGCCCCCCTGCCCCTTGGTCGGGGTTCCCAGGTGCAGCTCTGGTTCTATCCCCTCCCAGCCGAGCTAGGCGACCCGAGTGGCGCCCCCACCTCCCCGAGCGCGGGCAGTCACTGGCCCACGAGCCACTGCCGTCAGAACGCACCCGTGGCCTCCAGGTCCCCAGCCCGCACAGCCCGCCCGCAGGTCACACTCGGCACCCGCGAGGCCTGCCCCGCTAGCCCGTCCACTGCCCTCGCTGCTGCGGCCTGGCAAGCCTGGCGCGCCCCGCGCACAGGGGCTGCGCGACCCCACCCGAGGAGGCAGACTGCACCATCCCTGCCTCGGGTGAGGAATCTGAGGTCGGAGCTGCCGCTCTCCGGGACCTGACAGGCAGGGCCGAGCTGGCCCAGCGCGGGAGGCACAACGGCGGCTCCGCGGGGGCGGCCCGACGGGGAGGGGTCCAGTCCCGTTGGGGACACCGCAAGGGTTAGCCCGTGCCGCGGCTCCTGCAGGCCCAGGCCAGATTCTCGGGGCGACGCGCGCCTCCGCGGGGCCTGCCCCGGAGAGCCCGGTGACTGCGCGGGGCCACGTGGCGGGGCCGGGGCCGGGACGCGGGCGCGGCGGCAGGACCCTCGCGCAGAGCCGCCCCGCCCCGTCCGCTCCGGCCCGGAGCCGCGGAGCCGCCGAGCGCGCAGGCCCGGCGGGGCGGGGCGGGGCGGGGGTCGGTGTCGGGTGTCGCCAGCTCGGCGGCCGGCGGGCGCGAACCACTGAGACGCGGAGACCTCCGCGGTCCTAGAGCGGAGCAGGAAGTGTCCGGGGCGCGGGTCGGCCTCTCCTCCTCGCCCGCTCCGTCTCCCGCGCGGCCGGCCTGGCGCCCCCGAGGCGCCTGCGGTGAGTGGCCCGCCCCGGACCCTGCCGCCCGCGCCCTCCCGGCCCGGCCCTCCCGCCCCGGCTCGCGGCGCGCGTCTCCGGTGGCCGAGCCCGCGCTCCCGGGCAGCGACTCCGGTCCCGGCCGCTCGGCCGCGCGGGAGGATGAACAGCGGCGGCGCCGCGCAGCGGGCCGCGAGGTGAGAGTGGGGAGCCGCCCGGCTCGGCCTCCCGCGCCCCGCGCCGCGCGTCCCTCCTCCCGGCCGCGAAGCCCCGCCCCGGCCCGCGCGGCCCGCGCAGCTCGTCACGGCGGGCGCGGGCGGCCGGCGGGCGCAGACCAGGCCCAGCCCCGGGAGCGCGCCCCGCGCAGCAGCCTCGGGGACCACAGGCCGGGGACACTCCCGGCTGGTACACTGCCGCCCCGCCAGCCCGCTGCGTCTGCTCGAGCGCCGGGCGGTCCCGAGCCCGGGGCTTCTGCCGCCCTCCGTTGATTTGCAACTTTTCCCGCAAAGCGGTGAGGCCTGCGCCCACCTTGCTCGTTCGGATCCCGCGCTGCGGGCCGGGAACCTGCACAGATGAGTCGGGGCCAGCCGCCAGCGGACTCGCGGGGAAACTGGGGCCCGTGGCCCCTGAACCCGTGTCTCAGCGCGGACTGCTGCGTCCGCGGCCCTGCTGCTGTCCCGTGGGTGCTGCTAGGTATCTGTCCAACTGCTCGGACGCCTGTGGTGTCCAGGGACCCCCAGTGTCCCTCTTCTGACAGGGCAGGACTTCCAAGTGCGGTTGCTGGAGACCAGGTCGAAGGTCAAGGTTATTTTTAAGCATACGATAGGAGCCGGGTGTGCTGGTGCATCCTGTCATCCCAGCGCTCTGGCACGCTGAGGCAGGAAGATTCCTGCAAGTTTGAGCACAACCTGGGCAACCTAGTGACCTGTGAGATCTTCTCTTGAAAATAAATGTCGGGTCTAGGTGTGTAGCTCATCGTGTAGATCCTGGTTCAGTCCCAGTACTGCGGGGAGTAAGGGTACGATCAGGACTTGTCTCAGCGGCTCAGCCCGTTGAGCACGAGGCTTCCCGGGAAGCACTGGTGTCTCTGAAAGGTGTGGCTGGTTTCTGCCTGGTGACCTGGGTGCAGCTGTTTCGGGGACAGTCCCCAGCCCCCGCACCACCAGCAGTCTGTCCCCAGTGAGCCGTGCGGCTCCTCCACACCCGTGGCCTCGCTCTTCCAGCTGATTTTATCAGGAGCGCAGAGCCAGGACAGGGATACCAGCTTGGAAGCCGCAGGACAGTGGCCTGCTCGGCACATCTGCCCACCTCGGGTCTCCCGACGCCCTGGCCCCCAAGGTACCACTGAGGCTCAGCTGCCTCTCTCCCTGCATGTGAGGACACAGCTGCCCCAATTCCCCATGGTGACAGGGCAGGGAGGTTGCATGAGTGACCCTGGTGGGGGGGCTTGTGGCTTGTGTCTATCCCCGCATGGAAGGGCCAGCCACACCACACTCCTAGCCTGTCCCCAGCCTCAGAGGCTGTCACCCTGTCACCACCCAGAAGCACCTGCAGGAGCGCACAGCGTTGAAGCCAGCGATTTCTGTTTGGAAATAGGGTCGTCTCCTGCCGCTGACCCCCATCAAACCCCATCATGCCCACAGCCCTGTGCCCCCGAGTGCTGGCCCCCCAGGAGAGTGAGGAGCCCCGGAAGATGAGGAGCCCCCCCGGAGAGAAGGCCGGCCTACCACCAGAGCCCCCCAGCCCTGAGTCCTCGCGCCGCCTGTTCCGCCGCTTCCGCTACCAGGAGGCGGCCGGGCCTCGAGAAGCGCTGCGCCGGCTGTGGGACCTGTGCCGCGGGTGGCTGCGGCTGGAGCGCCACACCAAAGAGCAAATCCTGGAGCTGCTGGTGCTGGAGCAGTTCCTGGCCATCCTGCCGCGCGAGGTGCAGGCCTGGGTGCGCGCCCAGGAGCCCGAGAGTGGCGAGCAGGCTGTGGCTGCCGTCGAGGCGCTACAGCGCGAGCCTGGGAGGCCGTGGCAGTGGGTGAGAGGGGGACAGAGGGAGCTGGGAGGGACAGCTGAGCGCCTCCTTCCCATGGTCCCCTAACTTTGATCGAGCCTGGCCTAGAGCTTGGTTCCTTGGGACAGCAATTTCCACTCCCTGAAGGCTGTAATTTGGGTGGGCTGTGTGGTCCCTCGGGTAGCCCTGTCCAAAGTCCAGAAGGAACCAGGGTGGTCCAAGGGCCTGGCCCTGCCTGGGGTCCCCTTTGTAGCCTAAGCCACTCTCTCCCGGGGATTGCAGCGCAAGTACTGTGAGGACCCAGTGGTGATTGACGATGCGGAAGGCCCTCCTGACCTGGGCCAGGAGCAGGACCGCCTGCCCGTGGATGTCCTCAGCGACCCTGAGAAAAGCCAGGATGCCCAGCCTGTAGCCCTGGCACCCGGCCTGGGCCTCATCAGCCAGTCTCCCAGCCAGCTGGGAGAGGGTCCAGGTACTTGAGGGCCCAGGGGCAGTGGGAGGGGGCTTGGGCCTGCGGGCTGGGTGGGTCTGATCTGCTGATGGCTACATTAGCATTTCCTTCGTCCCTGAGGAGCTGGGTTATTTCCCGCCGCCTCTGTCTGAGCTCTCCCGCGGGTCCTCCAGGGGGCTGGGAGTGCGAGCGTGCCTCCTTCCTCTGGTCATTTGCGGTGTCGGCCAGAGTCTGGGTCTGTGCTGAGCCTGAGCAGACCCTGCTCCCCATCCTCAGACTCATCAGTGCTTTGGAGGCACAGTGAGGCCCTAGACCAGAGGACCCAGATGTGATTTGAACATCTACACAAAGCACACCAGGCCACTGGCTTCACCACCAGATAAGCCTGACCTTGAGTTTGGTTGGGATGACTCAGGCCTGGCTTTCAAACTCCCTAAACCGGCTTGGTCTGGTGGCTCAGGCCTGAAATCCCAGCTACTTGGGAGACTGAAGCAGGAGGATCACAAGTTTGGGCCCATCATGGCCATTTACTGAGACCTGACCCAGTAAATGAGCTCTCAGCCCCGGTTTTTCTTCCTGTGTAATAGAGACAGTAGCCTCCTTTTGGGATCCTTTGAGAACTTGTAAAGTGCTGTGCAGAGGCTTGAGCTCCCACTGAGCTGAGTGCCTACTGTCTCCCTCCATGTCCAGGGCTTTGGATCACCCAGGACGCCCAGACATGGCGAGGGTAGAACATTCACACGTAAGGCACAACTGTCCTCCTGGCTGTGATTCAGCGCTGCCTACTACAGCGCGGCTGGAGGCTGTGAAAAGGGTTGCAAGGTGTTGGGGGACAGAAACAGAAGCCTGTGCCAGCTGAGTGCACATGTGGCTCCCTTGTGGCTGTGGTGGTGGTGGTTGTGTGCCCCACCCGAGTGCCCTGAGGCTGCTGGTGGCATCAGTTTCTGGTCCAGGGAACTATGGCCTCCACGTTGCAGGACACCCAGGGTATGGGTCACTCTCCATGGCCTCTCCACACTGCCCTACCTTAGCGTAGAGAAGGAGCCTCGAGACGCCAGGGGCTCCCTGGTGTTTAGCGTAGTGTGAAACGAGCTCAACAGCAAGGAAGGCGTACAGGGTTTCCCTGTGTGCCGAACGGAATCAGCGTCTCACCGTCAAGCGCCTGCTTTGCCTCCCGGGTAAAGTCAGGATGGTGTTCATCCCCAGGGTTAGGGGCTGGGGATATAGCTCAGTGGAATAAGCGCTTGCCTAGCAAGCACAGGGTCCTGAGTTCGATCCCCAGTACCGCAAAAAAAAAAAAAAAAAAAAAAATCTATAAAGGATACATCCCCAGGGTTACAGGCCAGGGACACACCAAAGCGAATGCGTTCTCCAAGTTACAGAGGCTGAAGGCCCATGCAGCAAGGTCAGCCAGCCTGGCCACCTCCTTTTTTAATTTTAGTTTTATGTATTTTGTGGAGCTGGGGGTTGAACCCAGGGCATTCTCACTGAGCTACATCTCAAGTGGAGATAGTGGTGACCTTCTGGGGCCCTTTATTTCATTTTGAGTAGTGTCTTGCATAGTTGCCCAGGCTAGGCTGGAACTGCTGTCCTCCTGCCTCATCCTCCCAGAGTGCTGGGGGTGTCACCTGGCCCGCCTTGGCCTTGCCTGTCCTTGCACGCTTGTCCTGTCTGGATCCAGGTCAGGCTACTGCAAGAGGCCCACGTAAGGACCACATATGGGAAGACCTCCAAGGGCAGTACCGCCTGCCCCCCGCCCTCTGGCTCCTGGGCTTGGAACCTGGACGTGGGTCTGAGTCCACAGTGATAGGCGGAAGGGAGTAGACAGTGCTGTGGGGCTGGGTTCCACAGGAAGTGGGTGCCAAGAGAGGCCTGCAGGGACCCTGAGTGCTTGGGTCAGCATCCAGCTTGTGTGAGCAGGGAGTGTCCATGCATGGATGACGGTGGTTAGCTATGGGACCACCTGCCTGCCAGAGCTCCTGACCCTGAAGATCACCCTGCAGCTGTAGTATGACACTCAGTGCCCAGCCAGCTGGGTTGGGTTGTGTTGGGTGGGTGGGACTGGGTTCTACTAGGTGGGGTGAGTGCCTGGGGGAGCTGTGAGGAGCACAGGGGCCAAAGGGAGTGTGTGTACTGGGCACATCCAGCCTGCCAAGTGGACAGACAACTGCAGCAGTGGCCACTGTGTGATGAGCTGGCCTCGGTCACCTCAGTGTACACTGTACTGCAGTGCACTATATGCGCGTATATATGATGTGTAAAATTCTTAGTTTTAGGGTGCTGAGGATTGAACTCGGGGCCTTGTTGTGCTAGCTAGGCAGGAGCCTTGCCACCAAGCTCCTAGCCCCTGATTTCACGTCTACGTTGGCGTGATGAAAATGCATGTATTTAAGGTGCACAGTGCAGTTCAATACTTTGGCAAATAATCAAATGAGTCTAATTAAGATGCGTTCATTCAGGCACTTACTCTGCTTTGTGGGGAAAACACATTCTGCTCTCAGCAGTTGCCAGTGTATGGCGTGTTGTGAGTCTCAGTCACGTACCACACAGCTCTCAGCCATCCCTCCTGTCTGGCCAAAGCCGTCCGTCCCCGGGCCTCCAGCATCCGTCTCCCTATCTTCTGGTCCTTGGTGGACGCTAGAGCCCACTCAGGAGCAAGGTTCTGAAGTGTTCAGCTCTCTGTGCCTTCGCACAGTATCCTCCCAAATAACCGGACCCACCTTGTCGCAGCCTGAGTAGTACTCCACCCTATGGACCACATTCTCTTCATTCAGTAGGTTGGTCAGTGCTTGGCTGTTGGGAACAGTGCTTCAGTCCGTGTGAGTGTGGCTGTCATGAGTGTCTTCAAACTGAGAGGCTCTGCCCTTCCCCATTGTCACACGTTGAGGAACCTCTACGCTATGTTCCTACCATGGAGAGCAGCTTCTGTCTGGCACATGGTAGCTGGCCCCTTCCATCCTCACCCACCCATGCATCAGTCCTCTTTCTGGAACTTGCCGTTTCCAAACTGCCACATGAGTTTGTATCTGAAAGTAAATCTGTGTGACACCAGTCCCACAGTGAGTCCTGCTGCCAGCAGCCTTGTGCTTTTCTCCTATTTTCTTGCTTTCTTTGTTTTTAGTTCTTTGAGATAGGGTATCACCATGTAGCCCAGGCTGGCCTTGAACTCCCAGTGATCCTTCTGCCTCAGCCTCAGAATGCTGGGATCACGGGTGTGCATTACCACACCCACCTTGTTTGCAGGTCTGACTGTCACACGGGCTGCGCTCAAAGCCCTGAGCTGAGGAGTTCACCCTCCTCCACTCTGGAGTGTGAGCCGTCCCGTGTGTGTGCGTGTGCGTGTGCGTGTGTGTGTGTGTGTGTGTGTACACATGCACAGGTCCAGGGCTGCCTCG
>PVLD010019912.1:0-35090 GCA_004027595.1 Dinomys branickii
AAAAAAAAAAAAAAACCCAACTCGAAGACAGGGTTTCACTAAGTCCTTAAATTGCTCAAGCTGAGTTTAAACTTGGAACCCTCCTTCCTCAGCCTCCCAGAATCCTGAGATTACAGTTGTATGCTACCATACCCAGTTTGATCCCCTCCCTTCTAACAGCTGGCAGTGACTTGTGGCCCAGATATGTGACCCACACACAAGGTGGGGGATGACACCCCAGCTGGCCCATAAGAGGGAGTCCTTTCCTTCCTGAAGGCCCCACCCTGAGGCTGCTGGGCTGGGATCCCATCCTGCCCTGTTCCCCCACCAGGCCTGGCTTACAGTCATGGGGATGTTCCAGGCCATGTACACGTGGGACTTGAACTCGTCCATCCACACCTCGGCAGCCCGCAGTGCATTCCGCTTGGCATAGTAGTCGATGTCATTGTTGTAGGGCTTCCTGGTGCGTTCAATGTGGGCCACCCGGGAGCAGGGTAGGACCTCCATGCTGCCACCACATTGCCACACCTGTGGGGGAGGCACTGCTCAAAGGCCCAGCTGACACCTCCCACCGAGCTCCCCGCACCAGGGGCTCAGCCTCACCCACAGTGCTCTGTGCCAACAGCCTGTGGCCAAGCATGAGGAGCCACTTGCTATGTCAGGGGCCACAGTGCCCACAGAAACCCAGTCCAGGCCTGGGTCTGACAGGTCGTGCCCCACAAGAGCCCCAAGCTAGCTCGGACCCCACCTTGTAACCACCCTCATCTTCACACTGTGCCATGTCTGTCAGCACCACTCCCTGAGGCAGAGTCCACGTGTCACCCTTGTGGGGCCCAGGTGCTGTGGGTGCGCAGTGCGCAATGTCCTGGGAGCCTGTCAGGCAGGGCTGCTGCTGGGGCCTCACAGGGCATGGAGCCTGGGGAGGGAAAACTGCTCTCGGCCTGTCCCTGCAGGCTGGGCAGCATCGGCTCCTGCCTCAGAATGGACTCAGGCCAGAGCGCACACACCAGCTCCCTGGAATGCCACCTTGTCTACAGCAGATCTGTGGGCTCCTTGGCCTCCATGAAGGTGTGAGCTGCTCCCTTACATCTATTCATGTCCATCTACCTACGTCCACCTACATCTGCATCCATATTCACATCTATGTCTGTGTCTGTGGGTCTAATTCTCTGTAGAACTCTGTATACCCATCCATTCTATCTGTCTGTCAAGCAATCTGTCCATCCATCCATCCACCCACCCATCCATCCCATCGGTCCCCACCCCCACCCATGCACCATCCACCCATACATTGCCCAGCTATTCCATCCACTGCAGTCTCCACCCATCCAGCCGCCCATCCACCTGTTCACCCATCCGTCTGTTCCCGAGTCTCCTCCTGAGCTGGGATCCAACGCAGGTCTGAGGCCCCTGGCATCTCTGTGAGTCTGAGTCCAGTCTCCCTCTGTCATCTTTTGAAGGACATTTGCCCTCTGTAGTTCAGGATGGTCTCAAGATCTTTACTGTAACTACACTGCAAAGACCCCTGTTCCCAAAGGTCACACGCACAGGCCTGGGTGGACACATCTTTTGGGGGCCAATAGTCAACCCACTGCAGAGGCCACACCCCTCAGGTTGGGGGGTGCAGGCTGGGGATTGACTCCTGCCTCCCCCCTCCATCCCTTCAGAAAGGCGAATTGCAAACAGGCTGGGAGCCACACAGCTTTCGACGCACTGCCCTCTACCTCTGCTTAGGGCTGAGCGTCAAGGCGCAGAGCCAGTCAGCTTCTGGGGCTGTGGGGCTGGATGCTCTGCGTCTGTACTGTTGAGCCAGGTGTGTAGACAGACAGTAGCTTGCAGCTGCCAAGCACTGCGTGGTGAGGAACAGGGCACTGCCTCACCCATGGGGTTGCAGCCTCTCCCACAGGCCTCTACCCCTGTCTCCAGGGCCCAGGGCTCCCAGCCCTCCTCCTCGGCACCAGTGTGGATGTTTTCCCAGATGGAGTCTTTCTGACCAGTCCCTTACAGGCATAGTCACGTGGCCCTCGGAAGCCGCACTGTGCTCAGTCTACAGGTTGGCAGGCTGTCGGAGTTCTGGAACATCCCCTAGCCTGGCAGAGCTCAGGCTGCACACTGCATGGTCTGAGCTTGGTGCCCTTCAGTTCAGGGGTGTGAATTAGTGGTGATGTCCCCCATGGCGCATGGCCCAGCTCCCTGTACCCTGTGGGGCAGCAAGCGGCAGACAGCACCCAGCCTGGCCAGCCCACTCCAAACTGCAGCAGCCCTGACTCTGAGCCGCCCCTCTCTGCATTAGAGGTAATAGCTGGTGTTTGAGTGTCCTGATCTGAGGCTCTGCTGCTCCCAACTGGCAGAACTCCTTCCTGCGTAGCCCCCCTGGAGACAGGTGCTGCAGAGGGCAGGGCACAGGCTCTGCCACCTTGAGGAGCCGGACGACCACAACGCAAACCATTGAGGACAGTGCTCAGGGTAGCACCCTCCCCGCTGCCTGGTTGGGAGCTGCAGGGGGCGGGGCCAGGCCACCCTCACCAGGACCAGGAGGAGCAGGGGCCTGGGGCCTCTGCTGGGCCCTCTTCCCTGTTAAGAAGGGGATGCACCATGCTTGTCCTGGGACCAACAGAACCAGGGCCAGGCTCCAGCAACTCAGGCACCCGCCTCTTCTACCCTGGAAAACGGGCCACAGCCACTGTGATACATATATGACACAGGGCAGAGGGCCACCAAGGTCCCCTCCTCCACCAGCCCTCAGACTGTGACACAGAGACCCAGTCCTGGGACCTCCTGGCCGCAGTCTGCACTCAGTACAGTGATGCAGGCAGCCAGCCACCATACAGGGCAGAGATGAGCAAATTACCATAAAGTTTAGGAGCTGAGGCAGGACTGGGCCATAGCTCTGGGACAGCAGACTGGCTGGGTAAGCAGGTGTGGTCAGAGGCCTCAGTGAGCACTGGCCAGGCCTCATGGGACCTGGGCAGGGCCAAGGCCGAGAGGCTGTGCCAGGGGCCACAGCCAGCAGTGCTCCGCACAGATGTGGCGCCCTGAGGTGTTGCGGAGGCTGGAGAGGCTGGACCCCTCAGGCAAGGGTTTGGGGCCAGCGTGGGCACATGGAAAGTGGGCAGGTATGCAGCTAAGCAAGAGGCAGACACGGAGCTGTAGCGGGAGGCTTCACCCGCACAGAGCATGGCCCTCACAATTCAAATCCAGAGCTCAGTTGCCACTGCCAGGCTGTCATGCATGGCTGGAGAGAGCCACTCACTGGGATGGGGAACTCGTAGTCACTCGAGCACCACAGGGTAGTACTAGGCCAGACGGAGAAGACAGAGCTGCTGGGGCCAGCCGTATGGCTGGGAGTCCCACCAGCACACGTACTCTCAGGCAAGGCTGCACTGGGGATAGGCACTTCCCAGATTTACCAACAGGAAGCCAGGAGGTAGGAATGTCGTGGGTACGAGCAGGAGACACACATCTGAGCACCACTGAGGGTCACAGCCTGTCACCACGCTGCTCTGGACACCATCTGCACCCTCTGGTAGTGGCAGAGGGTTGGGGAAAGCATTTCCAAAGTTCCCAGGAGTTAAGCAAGAGAGGAACCAAGCGAATCCCAAGCTGCAAATGGACACACGCTGGAGTGGGACTAAAGCCTTTCACAAAGACTGGGGCAGTGGCCAAAGTAAAGTACACGTGAGCAGAGGAAGGAGCTAAGGGGCTGGGGATATAGCTCAGTGGAATAAGTGCTTGCTTACAAGCACAGGGTCCTGAGTTTGATCCCCAGTACCGCAAAAAAAAAAAAAAAAAAAAAAAAAGGAAGGAGCTAGTGCTGGGCACCCATGGAGGTGACTTCCCTGGGGGCGCAGCATGGAGCCTCTGGAAACTCAGTGGGGAGGGCACCAGTATTGCAGAGCTCCAGAGAAGAAGACACAGCCTGCTCTCTGCAGAAACAGCTGAAGACAGACCCCAGCCCTACGGTGAGAGGAACTCAATGGCAAGGAGCAGGGAGCAGGGCTGGTGCTCCACATCCTCTGGGGGACAGCAAGCTGAAGACCATGAAGGTAAAACAGCTCCCACTGGCACACTCAGCACCTGGGAGAAGGCCTGTGTCACACAGTGGAGAGCTCCTACTCCAGAACCCCTAAACCAACCAGAAGCCAGGTGTGGTGATACACGCTTGTCACCCCTGCCTCTAGGAGGCTGAGGCAGGAGGATCTCAAATTCAAGCCTAGCCCGGGCAACTAAGCAAGGGCCTGTCTCAAAACAAAAAATACAAAGGACTGGGGTGTAGCTCAGAGCAAAGATCCTGAGTTCCATCCCCAGGACCACGAAGAGAGATAAAAAAAAATCAAACAGAAAATAAGGACACGCTGGAGAAACCAGCAAAGGAAGAGAGATGTGGAGATGCTTCGGGAGATGCTTGAGCTCCTCAGCAGCTGGGCGCAGATGCAGCCTGCAAGGCCCTCTCTGTGTCTGCGGGGAATCTGCAGCACCTGCCCCCAGCACACAAAGGGAAAGCACGCTACACACATGGGCACACCCAGCAAGCATGCACACTGCACACACACGCACACCCACACACACACACACACTCACAGGCACTGGGCATACACCACACATGTACACACTCCACACACACACGTACACACTCCACATGCACGCACACACATGCACACACGCTGTCAGGCACTGGACACACACCACACACACACACTCCACACAGGCACGTGTGCACGTACACACACACACACACACACACATGCACATGCTGGCAGGCACTGGACACACACCACACACATACTCACTACACACACACACACACACACACACACATGCTCTTGGGCACTGGATACACATCATACACATACACACTCTACACATGCGCACACACGCATATGCATGCTAACAGGCACGGCACACACACCACACACGTACACACTCCACACACACACACACACACACACACACACTCATGGGCACTGGACACACACCACACATGTATACACTCCACACATGTGCATGCATACACATGCATGCACGTGTGCACATGCACATGCTCATGGGCATTGCACACACTCCACACATGTGCATACTCCACTCACACACACACACACATGCTCGCGGGCACTGGACACATACCACACGTACACACTACACACACACACACATGTGTGCACCCACACACATGCACATGCTGGCGAGCACTAGACACACATCAGTAACCATGCATACATACAGATTCCACACACATGCACAAATGTGCACGCATTCACATGCACAGACACATAGCAAACACCATGCATACACATATTACACACCCCACACACACACTCGTGTACACACCATGGAGGACACCACAATCACACACACATGTTCACGTTCACAATGGCACACACACCACACAATTTGTGCACATATATACACCACACACATGCACAAATGCACACATGCACACACAGACACACAAACCAGCCACATGTGAGCACACGTACCACACCACTCAGGGGCACACGTGCCCAGCATAGCCTTTGGTCAGGGCAAGGAAGATGTGGCCTGGTCCCAAGTGGGAACACAGAAGCACGTTTTTGCTGACTGGGTCCTGCGACCCAGGGCACTGGTCCTGGGAGCCGCCTCAGAGCAGGACACAGGGACAGCGGAGGGTGTATGTGGCATCGGGCACCTCATCCCTCATCCTGAGCCTAGGTGTGAGTGCGCCTCTGCACACACAGACACTCGCTGTGGAAAGCCATCCCTTCGGTCTCTGCCCTGCCCTTCCTCCGAGACACCCTTGCCCTGCAGCATCTCTCCCCATGCATGCACACGAGAACAGGGTGACGCCTGGCATCGGCCCTGGGTGAAGCATCTGCCACACAGACCCTCCTCAGGGACAGCTGGAGAAACCAAGGCTAGGTAGAGGCTGGCAGCGGGTGGGGTGGGTCCCCTGGGCCCGGGACAGAGCGCACACTTCCTGTGAGCAGCGAGCAGCAGCTGGGGTGTGCCTGCCGCCCCACCCTTGGGACCTCCACAGCCTGAGTGAACCCCCTCAGGGAGCGCCGGCCCCTGCTGATGTGGCCTGGGTTGGGGGTCTTGGGTGGCATGGTCACAGGCGGGACAGAGGGTCCAATGTCCCCGCCTGGAGCCAGAGCTTTGGGCTGCACATGGTTCTGTCTGCTAGGCAGCCTGCGCTCCTGGCGCTCCTGGCTGGGTTCTGCGTGCCCAGTTAGTCCTGACCTTTGTGGAGTGAACAGATGGGATTCATTCACCCTAAGGGGCCTGAGGACTTTCCTCACTAGGGGACCCCGGAATTACTGTAACTCAGAGCTGTGTGGGTGGATGCCGTGGCAGCTGTGGATCGGGATGCCTCACCTACTTGGGGCTGGGAGGGTGGTGGCAGGAGTGTGCCGCCTGGGCTGGGGCAGCACTTTCCAGAGCCCGGATTCATTCAAGTGCACCCAGTCACTAAGAGCTGTTCTGTCACCGAACACATACTCATAGGTCCCGGGAGCCAGATTCTACTGGGGAGGAGACAGAACACCAAAAGAGCGAATTTGTGGGCCTGGACACCTGCCTTTGTGGAAGACACAGTGGGACCTGCTGGCCGCACAGGGCAGCCATGCTCCAGACCAGCGCTCAGGGTAGCCCGGGCAGGCGTCAGGGGAGGTGAGGACAGCATCAGACCCCAGCAATTCGCGCTGTTCTGAATCTTTTTGCACATCTCCGCTGCTGTGGCTCTGAGTGGTTCTGAATCCCCCACGACCATGGGCTTGGGCCAAGAGCAGGCCCAGTCAGCAGCTGCTGCGCTGCCGTCTGACTCCGCTCGTCCTCCGCATTTATGACAGGGCCTCTGTGCTGATGCCCTGGTGACCAGGGCCAGCACAGACAGGGTTTAGGGTGGGCTGTCTTGAGCCAGACAGGCCCCTGTGGGGTGCCCTGCTGCGTCCCTAGCAGAAGCGTGGTCAGTGAACTTGACCCAGTCCAGGGCCAGTGGCCATGTCGGCCGGAGCGACGGGTGTTCAGACATGAAGTCAGGAGGGACCCAGTGCACACCCGGTCACCTGTGTGTGCCCAGAGTAACTCGCTACAGGAAGGCCTGACACACTCAGCCCTGGGGCATCTGGTAGGCTCTGTTGTTGGCCTGGCTCCAGCTGGGCCAGGTTAAAGGAGCTGGTTTGTCCAAGGGTTTGAGTGCTACTTCCTCTGGATCCACTCAGCCCTGTGTGCCTGGCAGCAGCGGGCACCCTTCATCTCTGCCACCTCCTGTCTCCATGCTCTGAGCTCCCTTCTACTCTGGGGGCTGCCCCACTGTGGCTCCTGTCATCTGTCCCTGCAGCATGGCCCATCTGCCTTGGGGACCCTGGGCAGCCTCAGACTGGATGCCCCCCGGAAGCTGGGGTCTCCTGGGTAGAGAGGGTTGGTGCCTGGGGCCCACAGGGAAGGCCTTGCTCTGGGTTAACTCAGGAGAGAGGCATGGAGGGGCTCGGCCCCAAGAGCCTTATTGGAAGTCAGTGTTTTGAAAGCTCTTGCCAGATGAACCCCAATTCTGCCTTTGAAATTCCTAATGGAGGGTGATCTGAAATTCGACACTGCAAGAGGATTTAATACCTCTGCAGAAGGCCCTGAGATGCTTGGGGGGCTTGCAGTTTGCTAAGTCCAATTCATCAGATATCTAGGGCTCTCCAGGCACTGGGAGGATTTATGAGATAATACCAGGCATTCAAAGTGCTTAAAAAGAAAGAAAATATGGCACACCAAGTGTCACCTAGAAAAGATTAGAGGGATTTAATTAACTACAGGTGCAAATGTGTTTAATGGCATTTAGTCTGCTCACCTGAGATAATCAGAGACGCGGCGTTGACTGTTCTTGTTTTATTGGATTTGTAATCATAATAACACAATCTTTACATTTAACTGAAAGGCTTAAAGTAAATATGTTTTGAAAGTTGTGACTTTTATAAACTGTGCATAAAATTTTAGAAACCTAGCCTTAAATAACCTTTGGGTAGAAGCCCCACAGGCGAAAAAACAAAGAAAGCCAAACAAGCTCCTCCCAAGTCCTGAAGAATAAAAACTGTTCATGGAGCCCAGAGGCATGCAGGTCTCAAGACCTGCACACCGCACATCGGGAGGCCTGGGGTCTTTTGCCCAGGGTCCCTGGCGAATGAGGCACTGCCATCCCACACACTCAAGGACCATGGAGTCCCAGGCCTCCAGGATGCTGTGGTGACCATGACAACGCCCCAGAGGTGGGGTAGATGTCAGGATCAGACTGAGGGCTCCACAAAGTCTGTCCAGGATGGGCTCAGTGCACACACACTTCACAAAACAGGGCATGCAGACACGCATGAGAACATGAGACACACCATGTGCACACCTCTGGTTGTCAGGGTGGCCTGGGGGACAGGGATACAGGGGGTCAGGTTAGAAGGAGCTGTGTAGCCAGCCCAGCAGGATGGTTGTCTGTTTAAATGGGAGGCACAGATGCAGCAGACACATCAAGGAACAGCGTCCTCTGTGGGGACACAGGGTGGTAGTGGCAGCACAAGGCTGGGTCAAGAGAAGCCTCCTTCCCTGACCCGAGGCACAGCCCTGCCCACAGGACCTTGGGTTTCCTGCTCCTCCAGGCCCCATTTCAAGTCTCAGGTTGTCACAGTGGCCTGAAGGCCATGTCACCACTGGCAGACAACACCCTCATCACAGGGGCCACAGCCTCCTGGTCAGAGCTGGAGCCCCCTTGTGAGAGACCCACGCCAGGTCCCATGTGGAGTGTGGGCTCACATCAGCCCTGGTCCTGTCACAGGAGCTGCAGGGGCAGGGACTGCAGCAGTGTGCACAGCACTTAGCTCTGTGCGGACCCTGCACCCAGCCGGATCCCTCAGCACCACCGCCTGCTGGCCCTACAGTGCATGTTTCCTGCTGATGACAATGACACTGATGGCCACAGCGATGGCACCCGAGCTTCATGCTGGTGATGTGATGTCAGGTCCCCTGAGCACCCCATCTGCACTCGGCAAATCCCAGCTCCCCCACTGAGTGGCCCACGCCCCCCTGCTCCCGGCCTGTCCCCAGTCTGTCATCACTACCCAGGAGCCCAGGGGCAGGGGCACAGGCATAGGAGGTGGGGAGTTCCCTGCACAGAGCAGAACCCAGACCCCACACCCAGCCTGCCCTGTGCACTCTGCCTTGCCCACTGCACCGGGAGCACTTTCCAGGACCATGCTGCCCCTCAACAGCCCCTCATGGCCAGGCCTCCTACTCTCGGGCTTTGCCCTGGGGACTGCGTTTTCCTCCCTGGGGAAGCCACCAGCCTCTCTCTCTCTCTCTCTCTCTCTCTCTCTCTCTCTCTCTCTCTCTCTCTCTCACACACACACACACACACACACACACACACCATCCAGGGCCTGGCCTCTGCACCCAGCACACATATGTTTGGGATCAACTCCAGGAAGGCCTGGCTCCTGCCAACAAGGTGGGCCCCAAAATCCCGAGGCCCACACCAAGGGGTGGGGCCTGACAATGCCAGGCTTCCAGAGTCCCGTCCCAGCCACTCAGGGGACCTGGGCCTCCCTGGGCCTCCCGGTGGGGCTCAAGCCTGGCCACCACATGGTCCCCACTCCTGCCATGGCCCCTTGGCTGCACCTGCACTCACCCGCATGCCCAGCTCAATGTTTTCGGCCCCATACACCTCCATGCCGGGGTCCAGCAGGCCGATGTCCCCAAAGTACTCCCGGTCCACCACGAAGGAGCAGCCGATCATGGCAGGTGTCCTGGGGCAGAGACAGGGGTGAGCATTGCCAGCCCCGAGAACCCCTGCCCAGGACCCAGTCACAGGCCAGGCCCCTCCACCCTGCTCCCATCAGCCATTGGGATGGGCCCTTGTACCCCTCAGAGTCTGCTCCCCGGCACTAAAGAGTCCAGACCCTTCCCATGTAACAAGATGGGTCACAAAGCCCAGCGCAGGAGATGGAGGGTGGCGTGGGTTCATCCTGTGAGCCATGTGGCTCCTCAGACACTACTTCCACAAGCAAGCTGCCTGTGCAGGCACAGTGTGCTCAGTTCCGGAGACTGCCACTCTCAGACTTTGGAATTGCAGGCGGGACCTTCACCTCTGTAGTGACTGCTCGCATCCAGGTTCAGCCTGTGCCATCCATGGAACAGGAGTGGACTGTGGGGTTTGTTTGTGTGCACTCCAGGAGGTTGTAGCGGGGGCAGCACAATCAACAAACATGTGTTCAGGGCCTGGAAAGCGTCTCCAACCGGACACTGACCAGGTCCACTCGCTGCACGCATAAGGCCTCATGGGCTGCGGATGGCAGACTCTGCCTCAGTTTCTTCCTGGTCTCTGCACTCTGAGGGGGCAGTGAGGCCTCCTGTTGTTCCTGAGTCTGGCCCCTGGCCCAGCTGAAGACCCCACTGCCACCAACAGGCAACACTGGGGCTGTGCTGCCCACGCTCTGGCTGCCCCTGGATCTTCAGTGAAAACAGCAGCAAGAGCCAGCTCAGCACAGAGCCAGAGGCAACCCAGCCACGCAACTGAGCAGACCAGGAACAGCATGCTGTGAACCGGGACGCGGTCACCTTGCATTCGTGCAAAGATCCAGTCTGTTCTGCTGTCAGATTTTGGCCACAAAGGTACTGGCAGGAAATTTCTGGCCTCCCTGGGTCACGAACAGAAGCTTTGGGTTGGTTAAGTTATGGGGCCTCTCAGTTCCTCATCACCGCCGCTGTTGTCCTTCCTGATCTCTGATGACAGCAGTACCACCATGCCCACCTATCTTTGCGCGGCTCAGAGGTCCAAGTAAACTGGACTCACTGATTGAGGTTCTTGCTGTGATTACAGAGGGCAGCTGGGATAAGGGTCCACTGAGGGGCTCTTGGGCTTGGGGTGCTGGCTGGGAGAGGCCATCCTCACCTCCAGACTGCTCTGCAGTTTTCTGGAAGACCACAGGACACAAGCAGCGGCTCCTCAGGGTCCTGGTCAGTGGGGCTGCTCGGCCCCAACCTCCTGTCTTGGCTCTGAGCCAGGTCTCTGTTGGCTTCGTAGTATTAAGGGCAGAACCAACCCAGTAGACGAGTGGGTAAGCACAGAGCAATCATCACTCAGCTGTAAGAGACAGCCAGCCGCCAGGAGCCAAGTAAAGCCAAGGGTGGCTGGGAGAAAAGCTGGGTGTAGTGGTGCATGCCCATAATCCCAGCACTCAGGAGACTGAGGCAGGAGGATAGTTGCAAGCTCTAGGACAGCCTGGGCTACAGAGTGAGACCCTCTCAAAAAAAAAAAAATGGCTGGGAGGATACAGCTTCTGGTGGCTACGTTGGGGCCCTGGATCAACCATGCCTGATGCCATGGGATGAGACATTGTTGGGAGCCGTCCCACTTGAATGGAGTTTCAGGCCGTCGCATTGCAGGTGGTGAATGGCACAGGCTTCAGGCGGGGATTCCAGGTCCTATGCAGCATTCTACACGAAAACACCTAACAGAGGGGCAGGGAGCCTCACTGGTCACTGGCTGGCTTCTCTGCTCTGCTTTCTGCCAACCTACTGTGCGCCTGTGCAGACATCCATGCACACCTGTGAGTGAGGAGACATCTGGCAGAACTCTGCCCTGTCACTCTGATGTGCAATGTAAGGAGGTGATGTCTGGCAGGACTCCCACTCTCACTCCTCCTGATCCCTGCTCAGTGTGAGGACACACATCTGACAGGATTCGGCCTGTTACTCAGACCCTCAGTTTGCAGAGCTGATGTCTCACAGGACTCTGCATGTCATTCCTGGTCCTTAGTGTGAGGAGGTGATGCCTGACAGGATTCGGCCTGTTACTCTGATCCTCACCATTAGGTGGTGATGTGTGGCAGGATGTTCCTCTTTCTCCCAGAAGTTTGGAGAAGCCTGGAACATGGATTGTCTGAGAAAAACTACAAGGAGGGAGCAGAGCCAGCTCAAGAGAGAATCTGTGGGAGCTGTAACCACCCACAGTGCTATAAGGGTGGAGCCACCCAAGCCCACTGGAGCTCACAACTTGCCACAAATTGCCTGGGACACTGCATATGGAACCACAGGACTTAATGTCTGTCTACTGGATTTTGGACTTGCTTTGGTCCCATTCCTTTGTATCCCTTTGTTTTGTAACTTTTAGAATGGAAATGTCTATCTTGTGCCTTTGAATGTTGGAAGTGTTTAACTTCCTTTTCATTTGCACAAGGGCTTGCAGGTAAGTTTGCCTTAAATCTCAGAGGAGACTTTGGGCTTGGACTTTTCAGCAATGCTGAAACTGCTGGACTTTGGTAACTCTTGGAGATGTACTAAATGCCCTTTGCATAAAGGGATGTGCATGAGTCTTTGGGGGGTCTGGGGCAGAACATAGTTTGCGTCTAGATGTTCCCTCAAGGCCTCATGCAGTCTTAAGTGGGGCTTTTCAGATGAAGGGGGTTCTACAGTGTGTGATGCTGGGCTTGATTCATGATGCAAACCTAGGCTGGGTAGCCTGGATAAGATATGAGGGGTTTGTCTCTGGCCACTTGCTTGCTTTTGCTGCCATGGACTGCTTCTCCTGTGATGCCCCTCTGCCACGCCAGCCTGCCACAGAGCCAGCTGACTACGAACTGAAACCAATACAAAATAAGAGCCGAAATAAACCTTTCCTCATTTAACTTTGGGTCATTCCCTGTTGCTGCCAGCGAGGAAAGGCAGCGGTCCACCTACCTGGAGGCACTGCCACCAAGCCACAGGCCTGGCACGGGTGAGATCAGGTGATGTCTGATGGGCCTATTATTTTCATGGCCATTTAGTCTCACATTTTTGGCATCTCTTGAACAGTACTGTCAGGAGTGTGGTGTCGAAGCTCTGGTTTGCTCATATATTTTCACTTGCTCTGTAGATTCCCAGCATTTGCCTGGCTGGGCTTACAGGGATGTTTTCCTAACTCTCCAGGAAAATCCTGGCCTCCAGTATGGTGCCCTTTGTTCAGCTCCACCTGTCCCATGTGCGGCTCTCTGCTCCACATTCACGGCCCTTGGTATTGTCCATGTGCCGTTTTCCTCCTAGCCCTGAATGTGCAGTGATTTCTCATGGAGGCCTCAGTCACCTGGTCACTGTACACTGCCTCCTCCCCTGACCGGGCTGGCTGTGCGCATGCTGTGTCCTGTGCTGTGCCTGCTTGTCTTTCTGTGGCCATGAGGGCTCTTGATGTGGAGTTTCCGTGGCTCTCGGATGATGCTAGTGAGGCTGTGTTTGGCAGCACTGCACACCAGACTCCATGAGGCTGGCAGTGCCACCCCAGCCTCTGCGCAGGACCCATGGGAGGCGCTGCCTTTGGGCCTGAATCTGGTGACTTCTCCAACGTCACCCACAAGGTGGGATCTTCGAGCACCACCAACTGGGACTGCCAAGTGCATTACAGGAGGAAAACAACCCAAAGAACTGCTCCTCACCTGGGGAGCCAGAGGACCCTGAGCAGGTGCTTACCTAAGCTGCCTGTGCTGGCTTGGCTCAGCAGCAGAACCCAGCTCTGGGCTCCTAGGGCTTCGCAGACCCCACCCTGCCAGTGGTGGGGTGGGGCTCACCAGCCCAGGGCCTCCTGAGAGCCGCCACTGTCACAAGCCATGTCCTCCTCCCTGGAACTCATGCAGAGTTGGCCAGGACAGGCTGACCTCACCAGCCCTAGTGCCTGACCCACCTCTCTGCCCACCTACAGATGTGAAGGCACCAGGCCATCCAGCACTGGCCCAGGGGACTCTAGAGAGCTCCTGTGGCACAGAAGGTTGTGATGCTCCAGATGGCTTGATCCCCCAGCACAGTGGCCTGTGACGGCTGCACACTCTGGACGGGATGGGGCCTGGTCCAGGCAGCCTGGAGAGACCCAGCTAGGGACCCCGGTGTCAGGTCAGCCATATCCAGGGACCCATACATTCTGAAGTGAGGTTCCAGGGGCCGCCTGGAGAGGTGACACCTTATCTGGGGAGAGACACTGACGAGGGGGCCTGACTAGAGCAGCCTGTGCTGCCCCAGGTGTCCCCACATCCGTGCATTCAACAAAGGTTAAAAATGTTGGCACATGCCTGTAATCCCAACACTTGGGAGGCTGAGGTAGGAGAATCACTGCAAGTTTCAGACCAGCCTGGGCTATAAAGTGAGCTCAAGGCCAGCCTGAACTGCACAGCAAGACCCCATCTCAAAAAGACCAAAAAAAGAAAAAAGAAAAAGAAAAAAAATCAAAAGAATTGGTGGAAAATACTCAATAGAGACCATGAGTCAGATCAAGTGCCTGAGCCTGTGTCCCTCGAGGATGAGCCAGACAGGCTGCGTCCCCTCCCTCTGGTCCCCTCCCCAGGCCCCACCTCCTGAGCTCCCTCCTGCCCCATCTGACCACAAGGCCTCCTCTGGCTGCCCAGCCCTGCCCACCAGCACCCCGTGGCCAGCAGCCGAGGCCTGGGCCTGCTTACCTGATGGGCGCAGCCTCGTCCCCACGGTCCAGCCAGTCCTGCGGCGGGATGATGTACATGCACCACAGGCCCCAGTTGTAGCCATGCGCGGCGTTGGCATACTGCTGCACCTCGAATGTGCTGTACTTGATGTTGTCGATGGCTGGCAGGACCACACGCCGCCGGTCCTCACGGATTCGGGCCAGGGCGGGCTCGGCCCTGCAGGGTCGGGTGTGGGCGTGAGGAGGTTGCCCAGGCCCTTGCCTGGCCACAGATGGCACTGGCCACTGGCAGGACAGTGACCCTCACCAGCCTGCCTGGCCAAGATAGCTCAGTCCCTAGTCCCTGGTGGGGTCAGTGTGGCCCCACAGCTCAGCCATGCAGCCTAATCCTGGTCCCTTCCCCTTCCCGACCTGTGAAAGGCTCCCCTCTGCTAGCACTGACTGAAAACCTGCCTGCTCCATGCTCTGCCTGCACACACTGGGACACATCTGTGAACTAAAAGAGAAAATCGTGTGCTGCAGGGAGCTGTGTTGCATGGAGAGAGGGGCTGTGGAGAACTGTGTGCAGTGCACAACCTGCACAACAGGGCCTGGCTGAGTGGGTATGAGCATGGGGGTGCGAGTGTTTTGGGGAACAGAGGTGAGCATAGGGTGCGGAGAGCTGCAGTTGGCCACAGGTGTCCAGTGTGCCAGTCCCGGGATGAGGTGTGGGAGGTGCCAGTGTGCTGAGTGCCTTGGAGAGCAGGCAGAGGAATGCCTCTTCAGGACCCCTGGGATGCCTGCATGGCCCTAGGCCTCAGTGCCATGAGTCCTGCTGAGGGGTTGGGGCTGGGTGAGGCCCACAGGGCTGTGGGGGAGGGTGTGTCCCTGCTCATGCCTGCACTCTGCCAGGAAGATGGATTAACTGCACCCAGTGGGGGCTGCAAACGCCAGTGCTGCTGGCTGGGGCAGGCAGTGCTGAGTGTGTGACCCTGGCTCACAATCTCACTTTGCCAGGGCAGACAAAACTTGGAGCACATGCCAGGCCTCAGCAAACTGATGACACATTTGAGGGGCAGAAGGGCTGCTAGGTCCTGTTGTGCAGTACATAACCCACTAAGCAATATGGGCGACCCTGGAGGGGCAGACGGTGGAGCATAGCTGTTGATGCAGTGTGTTAGGAGGTAACAGTCATGGAAAAGCAGAATTTCCTCGCAGAGTACCAGGGGAGGGAGAAATGGGGGTGGTGTAGGGACTCAGAGCAGAGGGAATCTGAATCTCTGCCAGAGACCTGCGGGGCAGACCCAGCCCTCAGAACAGGGGGGCCGTGGTGGCTGAGAACTCAGCACTGTGTGTGGTATGTGTGGGATGAGCCAAGGACACCAGCAAGGGCCACTAGGAGGATGTTGCCACACAAACCAGCACCCCGGGGCCCCACGACCCATGGGGAGATGGTGCCCAGAGATGACAGCTTGGCACCCTGTTCCTTGGGGACAGACTACAGGGAGGCCCTCAGTTTAAACACCATGCTGGGAGCAGGCAGAGCCTGGGTGTGAGCTTCTCTGACTGTAGGCAGAATGTCTGCTCTTCTAAGCCGGGCTCTGGAAGCAGGTGCTGACCTGGCCTGGGTGGCTCCTCTGTGGCCCTGTGGAGTCTCTCAGGACAGAAGGAAGCCCTGGGGAGTCCCTGTCACCTCCCACCCGGTCCCGCTGCTGGGTGGCCCTGGGGATCCCCTCCACTCCTTGTCTCTCAAGTGTGGAAAGTGACATGGGCTCCAGACTCAGCATTTCCCACAGGAGTGGAGCTGCATCCTCCTCCCTGAGCCAGGCCCACCCTGGGTACCATCTGGCCCGAAGCCTGCACCGCTGTCTGGCCTTTGTCCCCTGGCCTGGTGCCTGCAGCATTGCCAGTGTGAGGCTCCCCTCACCAGCCGGTGTTGAACTCCACGTGGGCATCAAAGAAGCCGACGATGGGCGCAGTAGCTGCCTTCCAGCCCTGCAGCCGGGCACGGATCAGGCCCTCTCGACGGCTGTTGCGCACGACCTTGACTAGCCCTGGGTACCGCCTGTGCACGTACTGGTCCAGGCTGAACTTGAGGTCCACTGTGGAGACAGGAGTGCAAGGTCAGTTCTTCCAGAATGTTCTGCGAGGACCTGATTCTGCATCCTGAGGAGCAGGAGCCTGACCGCTGAAGCCACTGTTGCAGAGGGACGGGGACAGAGTGAGAAAACAGCTGCACCGACAGGGACATGGGGCCTGGAGAGGACCATGTCCCACAGGAAGTAGAGAGCAGGACAGGAGACTCTGACTCTGCTGTTTCCGGGTGGTGCCTGGTGGCCTCCTGGTGGGTGGTTGGCGGTCCCTAAGGGGCCAGCATGGCCCAAGTACACCCAGGGCCCTAGGGTCCTCACAGGTAGAAGCAGGGTCACGTGGGCGGGTGGGGACAGGGTTGGTGCTTAAGGAGACAACATCCAAGGTGAGCCCATGTGAGTTTTGGTGATGACAGCTATGCAACAATGCTTGAAAATGCTTGGAATGCTCACTCTGGCTGTGTGTGTTTGAAGGACAAGCACGAACGTGTGGCTCGGGGAGGTGAGCCACGAGGGCCCTGTGTGGTGACAATTGTCCTCAGGAGGCCGGAGCCCTTGCTGTGCCACCCACTTACCATTGTCACTGTTGTCGTCCACCAGGATGACCTCCTTGAGCAGCCGTGAGGGTGTGTGGTTGACCACGCTGTGCACAGAGCGCAGGATGACTGACAGGGCCTCATTCACGAAGATGAAGACCACAGAGACCTGCGGCAGGTCCTCCGCATAGACCATTTGCCGGCACCTGTGGAGGCACAGCAGTTGGTGAGGTCCTGGGGGCCTCCAGGAGGCTCTAAGTGCCCAGTGGAAGCAAACTGTGTGACCAGAGCCTCCAGAGCCTCGGCCCCACTTGAGACCATAGCATGCAGAGTCATGTGGTACCATTGTCACCTGGACTGTGACCCCCGTGGCAGAGGTCCCTGGGGGATACCAAGGTGCAGGTAGAAGTAGCCAGGCCTCAGCCTGACCCAAGCACCAGATGGCGAGAGCTGGGACTGGGATGTGAAGGGCCATGCTCTGGACCACAGGGGTGTGAGTGTGTTTGGTGGTTGAGGCAGGGCGGAGTCATGGGGCAGCAGTGGAGACCAAGCAGCCTGGGCCCTGAGCGAAAACAAAGGCTTGGGCAGAGGAAGAAGCGGTGCTGAGGGACTGACCAGGAAAGGAGGCTGCTGGAATCACCCAAGGAAATGAAATGGCACTAGAGACAGCAGAGCTGCTCAGCCACGTCAGACACAGCACCTGCAACACTGCTCACAACAAGCATGGCAGGGCTAATTAAAGAGGCTAAAATTGTCCTGAAATAGAGACAGATGCCAGGGAGGCCCTGTCCTCCAGTGTGGAGACAGGCATAGGGCACCCAGGACGCTTGGTTCTGAGGGAGAGAGTGGCTCCAAGCCTGGACACAGAGCAGCTGGCAGGTCAGCACACACAGGCCAAGTCCTGGAGGGAACTGACAGCCACGTGACAAAGAGGCAGAGCTTGAGGAGGAGTCAGCCACTGGGGCAGCCAGCCACGGGTTCAGGGGGCCTCAGTCCCCTCCCCCGCAGGTCACCTGCAGAAAGCCATCGTGTCTGCAACACAGGCCAGCTCTGATTGGGGACGCCCCTTATCACTTCCCAGTAGCCCCATTTCCAAGGGCACATTGAGGTCCCAGGGCTCTGAGAGGAGTTCATAGAGCACCCGGCCAGTGCAGTGCATGCCCACTAGGGGAGGTGAATGTTCAAGGTCACCCACTTGGCACACGTTCTGTGTGCACCAGTTACCCAGGTGCACTGAGCACCCTGCTGTGAAGAGGGACCCTCCCTGGAGCAGAGGTGCTGGCCCAGGATGGAACTGAACCAGGTCCAGAGGCCACCTGGCTCAGGTCAGGAGAGCCAACACCCAGTGCAAGCTCACGGACCAGGTCATGGCACGAGGGAGCCACCAGCATGGCTGCTGAAGGGATGACTGCCTCCTGCCACTGTTGCACTGGTAAGTGTGGTGGCTGCTCAGCAAGGGAGATTTCACCACTCAGAAAAATGCCTTCTGACAAGAGGGCTCTGCTCCATTCTGTGGAGGAGAAAGTCGGGATGCACAATTTCCATAAAGTTGCAGCACATGTAGCACAGAGAGAAGCCGAGGCAGAAAGTGCATCCTCCAAGGACAGCAGGGGGGTCCATGTCACTGTGTCACCTCACCGTCTGTCCTCTCTCCTGCTGCCTGCCGTCCTGATGCTTTGTCCTTCGCCTGCGCCTGTGGGATCTCCTGTTCCAAGCCGTGCATGCGTGGATGCCATGCTTGTGTGGATGCCAGGCATAGATACCAGGTGCAGGAAGGTGCCAGCCCCTGCCACACAGCCGTGAGGATTTCACACTTCCCATCACCAGCACTGAGTCCCAGCCAGCTGTGGAGACAGCCGGGTGTCTTTGGGCAGCCACGGACTCACAGCTCTCCCTCCTCCTAGGTTAGCAGGCCAGGGCCCCGGGAGCCTGGCTGCTGGGCACAGGGCTGCTTCTGAGAGCTGTGTCCCAGCTGGGCCCCAGCAGGAGCCCAGGATGGTGGGGTGGGTGATGGCCAAGCCAGACATGACCACTGAGCAGAAAGAAGTTTTACCGGCCCATCCCCAGACACCCAGCCAGGGCTGGCTCGAGCCTAGCATAGCCAGTGGCCCAAACAGTATTGCAGAGCCAGTTGGCACCTTTTTCTGTCACTCGCAACTCTCTATGACTTGGTGTAACCACACTGGGCCTGTGCTCAGGGCTAGAAGGTGACTTCTTACAGGCCCAGACCTGGTAGGTTCCAGCCTGGGGAGGGAAAGCCACCCATTTCCCAGGACATTAGCATTGCTATATCCCTGTATCCAATTGGACAAGGCACCTGTCCTCCAGCCAATTACCACAGTTGGAGAAAACAGGGGGCTCTGATTGGCTTATGCTTAGAGTGCATCATCCTCGTGTTCTGAAGTTGGGTGAGGTGGGGAGGATTGGTCCCTGAGAAGCCACCCACGAAGGCAAGTGGACATCAGTGGCCAGGAGATAGAGATGTCCACTGCAGCAGGTCAGATCTCCTGACACGAGCTCAAGAGATGCCATACTAGGCCTCAGCCCTGCTGAACAGAGGGACCTGAGTCTTCAGGGGGCTCATGCTGGGTATGCTGTGGAGCCTCGAGGGTCATGGATTGCTAGAAGTAATTACCACAACACTCACAGTGAGACAGCAAACTCAAAGAAGAGACACTGTCCAGAGTGCCCTGCTCTACCAGGCTGAACCAGACCATAGAGAAGAGGAAGGTGTTGAAGATCCCATGAGGAGCTCCCAATCCCTCCGCCAACAAGTGCTTGAAGAGAGACTCAACACCCTCAGCCACCAGGGAAATGCAGGTCGGAGCAAGAGAGGGCTGGCACAGCTCTCCTGTGGGGGTGATTAAGGCCACTGCCAAGCGATACCGCAGATGGAGCACTGGACACCCACAGGCTGCATGGATGACAGTGGTTCAGGGCTTTGGAAAACCATGTGGGAGGACAGCCTTCAGCCCACGGCTTCCCTTGAGCCCCACCAGATCAGAGTTGCCCTCCACTCTTGTCTTTTGCTAGCGATCTTTGCCTCACCCAAGAACATGTTCACCTCCGACCTCCACAAGACACACGTCCAACTCCAGGGCTCAACAAGCCAAGTGCCAGGACCATAACACACACAAGAATCGTGGGATGGCAAAAGATCGAGGTGAGTTATATGCACAGGCCAATGTCCTGCAATGGCAAGCAGAAACACCAAAACAACACTCAGGATTCAGAGGCAGATTTATTTATGTCAAAGGGCACTGATCAAGATCATTCCCAGAATATCAGGCCCCGATCTCCGGTGGTCCAGGGCTTATATGCGACCAGTAAGCAGGAAGCACAGAGACAGAAGGCTTGTCCACTGGGGATTGGTTTATACACTGTACATCACAGAGACCAGCCATTTCTAGGAGACAGGAGCAACCGGATCTGGAACAGGAACTGTTACCCGGGCAACTGACAAAGTGAAGTGTCCTGGCTAGGGGGACATTTTGTGCTATAGTCCCACATGAACTTCAGTGTCTGTACCACACACATATACACACACACATTAAATCAAAACAAAACAAAACTGCAAAGATCAAGGCTTCTTCGAGGCCAGGCTGCCACGGGCCCCGCAGAAGATGCAACTGTCCCTTGCTGCTCCTGAAGGCTCCACATCCTTCAGAGTTCCTCCGACCACTGAGGCCCTGGGGCCCAGGGAGTCCCTGGAGGGGACCAAGTTGATCAAACGGGAAAGTGTTTGGCACTGACAGTTAAACGTCTGAGGGCTAAAAGGGAAAAAGGAACGTCTTGCCCCAGCAGGGGGCTCTTTTCCAGCCCAGGCAGAATCTTTTCAGCCAAGCATCTTGGAAAGATACTCCACATTCTCTGAAGAGCAAACTCCTTTTAGAAACATTTCCTATGATTCCTTAAAAGCTATTTGTTTGAACAAAGATGCAGTGGGGGTTTTCACAGCCCTGAGAAACTCCAGCCCCCAGCACTGCCCTCAGTCTTGCGTGCCTTCGTGGTCTGTGGTGAAGTGCCCCTGGCCCCATGAACTGCTGCTGTGGAATCATGGCAATGCTCTGCATGTGCAGCAGAGAGTGAGCAACACAAAGACTTGTCACACTGGTGGCTGCTCCTGGGGTCAGGACTCCCCACGCCACTTTAGTACGGCCAGTACCCTCAGCACTCACCAGGGACAGGGACATTGAGAAGCAGTCCGGAGTCATGTGTGGGCGCACAGTCCTCAGTAAGTCGGGTCCAGCAAGCAGGAAGTGGACAGGTGGAAGGAAGCTGTGTGCCAGGACCTCCTGTGTCCACCTGCACCTGACAGCACCCCAGAGAGATGGTGGGAAATGTCTCTGTGCTGGCTTGGGCCACCCAAGTTCTGGGTTCCATTAGGGAGGAGGAAGGGGAGGGGAGAAGGGGCAGACAGCTGGTCTTTAGGAGAGACAGCCACCCAGGACAGGATCACATAGTCCTCGGGGCCATGGGAGGGTAGGCAGCCTGCAGGGTTACAGTGGTCTGTCACTGTGGTCACTACCTGCAGGGTGGGTCCCACGAGCACCCCTTCTTTCCGAATCCCCCTCTTGGCTCTGTCCTATGGTACCAGTTAGGGTCCTTTTAACAAAGTCACTCATTATGAACACCTGTAGCTCAAAAGTTGTTTAAATAATAATAATAATAATTCTTATTATTATTATTATTTTGTCTTTTTGAGACAGAATCTCACTATGCAGTTCAGACTGTCCTTGAGCTCACTTTGTAGCCCAGGCTGGTCTCAAACTTGCAATAATCCTCCTGCCTCAACCTCGAGTTGTTTAAATTAGAAATAGTGCAATGATTGTTGCTCATTTTTTGTCCTGCACAACCTTGTGTTAAAAAAAAAAACCCTCTTATTTATAAGGCCAGGCCCTTCTGGGTTTAACAAACCATGTTTAGTGTTGAGCGGACAGAAAGGGATATTTATCAAACATGGATCAGTGTGACAACTAGAGGCAGCACAGGGGGCCTGTGCCTAACAACGTCTAGAAAGAAGCACCATGGCCCAGAGCCTCCGTGTCCATCCCTCTGAGGCTCCTCTGTCACATGTACCCCTCCCCAGGACCCCTACCTCTTGGGGACACAAACAGAGGCTCCCTCTCCGCAACCCTTGGCTCCTAGCCTCCAGTTCTTGAGGCCCTCACATGTGGCCGGTGGCTGGGCTTGTGCCAGGACATGCTGTGTCCATCCTGTGACCACAGCACACAGCACACATGGCACTGTGGCCTTGTAATAACTCAGAGTTACCAAGGGTTCTGTTCTAGAATTAAACAGCACCATTTCTGTTGGGCAGAAAATAAATCAAATTTATGGTGTTTGGAAGGAATCAGTTCAGCAAGCTCTGGGTCAAAAGCCGCTGACAGCAACAGGTCAGGCACAGGCAGGCAGCCACGCCCAGGTGCAGGCAACACTAGGCACTCAGGGAGGGGCTCCAGGATTCCCTTAACACGGGGCAGGAGGGAGGGTGGCAGAGGCGGGCGGCACACGGCTGGCTCAGTCGGTGAGCGCCAAGAACCTCACCACACAGTGAGATTGTTCCTGCTCAAATGGGGGTGCCCACCACCACTACCTGCAGTAGTGTGTCCTGCCTAGGACCCTGGGGCACTCAGCACTGTGACCCGGGCTCCACAGCCCCCCTCTTCCCCAGGATGGCCAGCCCAGGTGAGATCTTAGCGCCCAGAAGGGAGGAGAGACCACTGCATCACGCAGCAGAGGCCTGGAAGCTGGAAACCATCTCTGCAGTGGGGCCCACACCAGGGCAATGCAGACTGCTAGGCATCTGCCACCCAGGGTCACAGGCAGAGGTGCAGGCCTGGGAGAGGATGGCTGTTGAACTCCACATGGGAGGACTGCTGCCGCGGCACTTCTTCGCAGGCCTGGCCCTGGGTCTGTCCCCTGAGCACCTTTCCCACCCCACTTCTGCATCTCGAGTGGGGAGTGGAGCTCATTCCACCATCCACTGGGTGCTTTGAGACTTGCTTCCTTGTTCAAGCGGACCTTATCCAGAGATGTCTCCTCCATACTTCTTAAGAAGAAAAGGCTTCATTTTAGAAGAACTTTGGCACTGCAAAGAAATCTCAAGGTGCGCAGCCAGTGCCTGGCTTCCCACAGCGAGGTGTACTTGAGGGAAGTGAGTCATAGCCTGCAGCAACGCCGAGCTATTATTGTAGCACTGTTCTTCCTCATCTTCCATTCCTGTCCTCCCTCTATCCCAGGACCCGCTCAAGGCCTAGGTTACTAAGCCGTGCACCACGAGAGCAGGGCGAGCCGGGAGAGACTTGTGACCGCGCTGGGTCCCATCCCTCTGGAGTCCACAGACACCAGAGAGGTAAGCAAAGCCAGGTGACTCCAGGCCAGGTCAGACTGGGCCTCAGAGCCCCCTTGTCCACTGGGTGTTTGCCTCTGGAGCCCCAGGGCCTCCCACACTCTAGGGCCCCATTCTGTGAGCCTTGGAAGAGGCACAGGCAGGACCCTGAAGGCAGTCAGCATCCACACCACTGCCCATGGTGATGCCTTGGGCGCCTAGCCTTGCTGTCAGCCCCAGTGTTGTCCCCAGAGCATCTCCCAGATGGGGTGATGCAGGCTGGGAGTGGGGGGCTGTCCCTGGAGGTGCTCATTCCCAAGGCCAGGTCCTTTGCTCCATGTGCCAATCAAGCTGCATCCTGCTGGCCCTGTGCTTGTGGGGGTGGTCATGGGTGCAGCTCCAGGATAGGGCTGACACAGAGATAGCTTCACCTGGAACCTCCCATATAGCTCAGGACCCAGGGGTTCAGGCCAGGTTGCAACTTCACAGTGGCCTCTGTGCCCAAGAGTGGAGTGGAGATCACAGGACCGAAGCAGTAGCCACATACCCAGGGAGCCAAAGTGTGCATGTATGAGTGTTTGCATGTGCGAACATGTGCACATATCTGTGTCTGGGGCTGTGGCTACTGCAGAGCAGGAAGACACCTTTGGACATGATGGGGCTGCTGGGGACAGCAACTGGAAAGGGCCCTGTGTCAGGTGCCGGTCCTTGAGATGTCTGTTGTGATGTGTGACCGACTCTGGCCCTTGTGGAACACAGCGTGGCACAGAATCCTCACCTCCCATGAGGGCAGCACCCTCAAGACCGGAGGTCCTCCCAGGATAGGGTCCAGACCCACCTGTGGCTGACACAAGGCCTCCAAAACAATGCACACATGTGCTCATGGGTATGTGACACCTTCCAGTGCAGACACAGTGTGCACAACACACGCACATACACATGCACACACCATAAACCCTCACACACACATGCCCTGGACACAGACTCCACCAACACTCTTGGAGACCTGGGCATTGGGACATATGGGGCTCAGAATCTCAGGGACCAGGGCTGCAGGACACCACCCCGGGCCACGCAGGGGCACAGACTGACCTCAGCCTCATTCATAGCATACACAGGTTAGCAATTACATACACACAGTTGACATCACACCTGCCCTGCAGTCACTAGCAGATGTGGGGACTGTGGAGCCAGGATAGCAGCCCCAACTGGGGCCACTGAGGCACAGGCATCAGAGAGGAGCTCAGCTGCAGCTCTGTCTGATGAGGAAAGAAACCAGGTGTCCTCCATGCCCCACCACGCAGGAGGAGGCCACACAGGACCCCTCCGGCTCCCTCGCGTCCTAGTAACTCTCTGTGTCTTGAGGACACATACACGACACTCACACTTACAGAAGGGGAGCTTTATTTTGGCTCATGTTTTAGTTCAGGCCTGCTGGCTCCAGAGATGCAATGCATGGCCAGAGGTCCACCACAAGGTCACCAGGAGCAGAGGGGAGAGAGTCCAAGGGAGAGACACCCTCAGACCACGCCCCAGGGCACCACCCACCAGGCCATCTCTTAAGGGCAAGTCACCCTCGATCCGGCCCACAAGCTTGGGAGGCTTTAGGGGGCCATCTAGAACTAAGCCATAACACCGTCCTTGTCCTGGTGACACCAGGTGCCACGACACAGGCCTAAACCCAGGCCATGTGAGCCTCCTGCAGGAACAGGGCAAGGTACCCGCTTCTGTCCAGAGTGACCACCCACTCAGTCCTCACTTCCTGGGCCCAGTGGCCATGATGCCAGCAGCAGAGACAATGCACCTGCATGAAATATCTGCTAGCTTGGGTCTGGTGCTGCCGAGCAGGGTGGGTGGCTTCTCAGAGAGGTCACTTGTTTCTGTGTGTGTTTGATTCGGGTCTGCTGGCTCCCTTCGTCCTCTGTGGGCCCGTCTCGACAGTCTACACCGTGTGCGCCGTGCATAATTAAAGCTGCTACCTAATTAAAAAAGCAGTCCACCCCCAGATGGGGAGATCCATGATGGAGCTAAGGGGAAACATTTGAGAATTTCCATGTGGCACTGCCCACACATGCAAGCACATGTGCACACGCTCCTCCGCGCACAGCCTCTGGGACAATGTCAGTCCATCTGTGGCCTCAGTGGAGCAAAGCTGTGAGAGAGTCAGGATCTGGGAGCTTCTCATTGGCCGGACCAAGCCCTGGCCTCCAGCACCCATGTGACCTCGCAGACATGAGGGAGGGGCTCCCAGAGCCAAGCTCAGCTGGACACTCACAGTGGCACTGTGGCACTGGTGACCTCAGACCCCATGGCCAGGCACCCTCAGCACAGTCCCAGTCACGCCTGCTGCACAGCCAGCTGCGGACCTGTGCCTTTATACAGTGGCCACTATTTTACTGCTGTCATGATTCCTGGAGGTTAGGAATTTGGGGACCTACTCAGGTCATGTGGTTGGGGTCAGACTGGGACTGAATAGAACCACAGGGTTTGGCTGCTGAGGACCAATGCCTCCCCATGAGGCCTGGGCCCACGTAACATGTTCTCATGTGGCCCCAGTGTGGCTTCCCCCTGCATAGTGTCTTCAGGTCCTGGGTCACTTTTGTGGTGGCCCAGTGAGTGGCCTGCACTAGAGGAGCAGGTGGGTACACAGGGACACAGGCACTCCTTCCTGGTGGGACTGGAGGACTCCAGAACTGAGAATTGTTTGTCCATCTCTGGAAAATGTGTCCACACAGTACAGGGAGAGGGAAGACTGCAAAACAGAGGATCCAGTGTACAGCAGCTGCCATCGTCCTGGCCAGACCCAGCTGGCTGCTAGGCTCCTGAATAAAGGCTGTGGGGTTGTGGCCGTGTCTCTTGCTACACATGAGCAGTGTGGTGACAGTCACAGGCCCCAAGCTCGGTGCTCACCACTTGGCCCTTGCCAGGACAAGTCATGGCCCTGCCCTGAGCATCAGCTGTGAGGACCCTTCCTGGAGCAGCTTCCAGGCCCAGGGCTTCAGGGAGACAGAGAAGGAGCTGCAGCTGCTGAGTAGCTAGGCTGGCAAGCGTAGCTCCCTGGTCCCTGAGGCCACAGCCTGGGTTCCTGCTGGGGGCTGCTTCCTGGGGGCCAAGCTGACCCAGAGCCCCCATTCCCAGAGCCCCTCCGTGCTGCAGGACTCCCTGGCTCTCTAACACCTGCCCCTCCCACAGTGGGGGGACAGACGACTTGAGGGAGCATTCATTGAGCCATTCAGAATGGGCACAGGTTAGGGCTCATGCGGGATATGCTCATTTCTGGAAGTTTCCATTTAGGGTTTTCCAGCTGCAGGTGACAAGACCTCAAGAAGCAAAACCATAGGTAAGGGGCACTACACCCCTGACTGCTGGGACCTCCCTGGGACCCTGAGACAGAGAGACAGAGATACAGACACAGAGAGAGAGACAAGAGACAGATAGAGAGACAGAGACAGACAGATAGCCACAGTAGTAGGGCCACATGAGAACCTGTTGCATGGGCCTAGGTCTCATGGGGAGATGCTGGTCCTCAGCAGCCCAGCCCCAGAGGTTCTGTTCGATCCCCATCTGACCCCAAGCACATGACCTGAGGAGGACCCCAAATTCCTGATCCCCAGGTATCATGACAGTGATAAAACAGAGATACAGAGAGACAGAGACAGGAGAGACAGAGAGACAGAGAGAAAGAGACACAAGGCACAGAGACAGAGACAGAGAGACAGAGACAGAGAGACAGAGACAGGAGCAACAGATAGACAGCAAGAGAGACAGAGACATTCAGGGAAAGAGAGACAGAGAGGGAGAGACGCACAGAGAGACTTGGGGAGGGAGAGGCTCCACCTAGGGTCAGGAGGGCTCCATGGCGGCCTTGTACCCGTCAGTGTGTCCTGCGCTGTACTCACCTCTTGGGCCGGTAGTCAGGGATGGTCCTGTCCAGGGAGATGCGGTCGCTGAGCTGGGCATTGTAGCCGTACTCCTCGAACCTGCCCTCCACCTCCTGGCTGTCGTCGCGCAGGGCAGCTGCCATGCCCCCCTGGCCCAGGCCTCCTGGCCCCTCCACCAGGCCAATGGGCTTGGCGAGGCCTGCAGGGACAGACAGGGGTGGTCAAGTGGGGCTCACTGGGTCCTGAGGGGCTCTGGCAACCTGGAAGCTGGCAGTCCTGGAGGCAGAGGTCAGCGGGAGGTAGGGAAGGGCACGGGGCTTGGAGTCAGGCCTTGCTCCCTGGGGCGCTGTGGTGGGCACGGCTCCCGGACACAGACCAGATGCACAGTACCCAGGAGCCAAGAGGACCTGGGCCTGCGAGGAATAAGGGCAGCGTCTCCTGCCCCAGAGCCAATCACATGCTGAATCAGAGCTCTGCACCAGGGGCAGGCCTGGGCTGGGCTTCTCAGGGCTCTGTGCTTGCTTCCTGTAAACCTGAAACTGGCTGAAAAGTGAAGTCCATTTGTTTTTTAAAAATTACATTAAAAATCTGCAAAGAAGCTGAGGCATATCTGTTACCCAAGCACTCTGGGAGGCTGAGGCAGGAGGATCACAAGTTCAAGTCCAGCCTAGGCATCTTATCAATTTAGAAGACCTTGTCTCAAAAGATAAAAAGGCTGGGGATGTAGCTCATAGTGTGAAGACCCTGGGTTCAATCCCCAGTACAAAAAAATACTCTCAAACAAACAAAAATCTAGCAAAACAAAACTGCAAAGAATTAGAGAAATTATTTTTAAAATGTCAAGTGGTTGCTCCAGCCTTCTCAACCCTGGGTATTGCCAGTCTATATCCTTCAAACTGATTATTGATCCATGCTGTGAGGGTTATTCTGTAGACACACACAGTGAACAAACTAGACACACACAGTGAACACATGAGACACAGTGAACACAACAGACACACACAACAGGTGGGCTGCAGATCGTGGTGCTGCTGGAAAAGGTCCATTGGAGGACGCCTCTGCACAACTAACCCTCTGGGGCTGACCACAGAGGAGCAGGACTCCCTCAGTGTCCAGGGCTGGACGTTCTGGAGTAACGGGAGCGGGCAGGCGCCCATGAGAGGGTGCCCACTCCATGGGGTGGGAGATGTGGCACCCCTGCCCCGTCAGTCCTGGGGACACAGACGTGGAGTTAAGCTGACGTCTGTCCGTGCCGTGTGACACTCCCCTGCACCCCTGGTGAGGAGCTGGGCACTGTCGGGACGTGGGGATGGAGTGGCAGCCCTTGCCCTGGGAGCGGCCATGACTTCTCTGTGGAGCTCTTGGGCCCTGGATGTTCCAGAATGTTTGGCTTTAAATCAGCAACTTGGTGTTGGTGTTTATGCAGGAATGAATGATCCATACTGGGTATAAAATTTTAAGATTGTGTGACACAAATCATTTCCACCCCTTATTTTTACTTAAATACTGCAGTGTATAGAAGAATGCTATTTTTAGAGGTCTGCATCACGCTTGATTTTTCACTGTGAAAAGTCTGAGAACTGCCATCTCCAAGGTGCATGCAGCAGCTTCCAAGCCTGAAGAGAGGAGCAGCCTCCACCCTGGGGCTCTATGACCACAGAGGGAGGCTGGTGCTTCCCAGGGTGGGGCCTGGTGCGGGGACCTGGGCTTTGCCTCTTCCCTTGTGAAGGTAACATGTGCAGTACTGAAAGCTTCCACCATCCAGAAGCCCCAACACTGTGTGCCCTTATCTGTGAGCAGCACCCCAAGTCCTCTCCACCCTGCCCTCCAGCTCTGTCAGCCCGAACGCCTAGGCCAGATCCTGGGCTCTGGCCTGAAAGAAGTTGAGCGGTCCCCCTCTGCCCCCACACTCCTTTCTCTGCCTCTTCTCTGAGTTCCTCGGCAGTGTTTCGGGTACTCTGGAGCCACCCTTTGGCACTAAGGGGCACCTTGTAGGCTCAGCAGGAATGACCTCCCCCAGGTCACATCTCACTCCCCAGACACAGCCGACATCCCAGGCAGCTGCAGGTTGGCTCTGAGATTTACTCTGTGTGGCCGTGTAGCCAGCATCCGCCCTGGGGCACTGCACAGGAACTGTGAGACTGCACACGGAGGCCCCTCTCCTGAGTGTGTCTCTAACCCCAGGAAGCTCCGTCCTCCATGCGTCCCTGGCTGTCTCTGCTGCTGTGCTCCATGCAGCATAGTCAAAACCTGGGACCTGTGAGCATCTGTGTCACGTGGGCAGGGATGGCACAGAGGAGACTGTGCCCTGGACCCCAGCTAGACCTATGGACCACAGCTGCAGGGGCAGAGCTGTCTCTCTGCAGAGGAAGGGGCAGGGAGAGGGACTAGGCCCGAGGGACTGGGCTGCAGTCACTGAGGGTGGGGTGGGACAGCAGGGAGTGGGCTGTGGTCCCACTGCAAGGTGCTGGTTTAGTCCTCCAGTCCCAGCCCAGTCTCCCATTCTTCACAGCAATTGTAGACATCTGAACCCTTCTAGGCATCCTCTCTCACTCCTGCCCCCAGAGCTCCAACTGGCCAAGGGCAGGCATTCTGTTTTGGTTTTGTTTTGGTGTCTTTTAACAGCATCTCTACATGCCCTAAGCTGGCCTCAGACTTGGAATCCTCCTGTCTCAGCCTCCCAAGTGTTAGACCAGGGCTTTTGTCTTTCTTCCTGTCTTACCCCAGCACCTCACATGCTCATGGCACACATCATACCATCCCCTCGTTGCTGGCCCAGTGTCTCCTTCGGAGCCAGCATCTGTCTCAGATTTGTGTGGCATCAGGGTACCGCCTCCTCCTGCACCAAGGCCCAAGAGGGGAAACTGAAGCCCACAGTCATGAGATCACCCCACCAAGGCCTTGTCTGCTGGGAAGGGTGTCAGGCAGCTCTGTGCAGGTCCAGGTTGGGACCACAGCCTTCTCCTCTGTATTTGACCCTGCAGTGAAGCTCAGAACAGCTCGAGGTACAATCAAGAAACAGGGTGAATGTTTAAATTTAAAGCTGCATCCACGAATCCACCAAATGCTTCCCTCGCTGTGAACACCCTTGTGGGCCATGGTGAAGCTGTGGGAGGCAGACAGGGCTGGGGTTGGGCAGGAGCTGCTGAGTGGGAAGGGCAGCCTGGGTCAGGGCCTGGGGCGAAGCTGCTGACTACGCAGAGCTGGAAGCACATGGTGGATGGAGAGCCCAGATCTGGTCCCACATCTCTAAGGAGGCTCTGGGACCACCCTACCGGCTGCCGTCGCATCCTCACCTGGCCTTGGTTCCTGCCCCTCACAGATTCTCCTGTACATGCAGAGCTCAGGGCAGCTGGCCTGGGACTGCAGGGTCAGAGGCCACCTGTTGCCCGCCTGTTGGCTGCTAGGGTTCCCCCAGGGCTGGGTCAGGAGCAACCTGCACAGTGGGGGCTCTGCACGGACACATACACGTCTTCTTGTCCCAGTCACCCAACTCTGCTGCACCACGTGCCCAGCACTGAACACATACAAGGTTGGGGATACACATACCTTACTCTCTCCTGCCCTCAGGACACACAGCTCCCAGAAAGAGCAGCAGACTGACCGTGCAGGCATCCATAGATGCCGTCGTCCTAACTCTGGGGCCTGCGTGACCTGGCTTGAAATGGGTCTGCAGATGTGGTCAGGTCAGATCAGATTGCCCTGCTGGGGATGGGGTGCACCCCCAGGGCCTGCACCCCATATGGCTGTGTCTCCATAGCAAGAGGCATCCTGGACACAGGCAGCTGTGTGGCAGTGAAGTCTCAGGCACAAGGAGCTAGAGCAGCTGTAGAGGGACCCTGGCCCCACACACTGCCATTCGGTCCTGACTCAGCTTTGTTTGCATCTGAGGGCAGGAGCTGCCAACATGCACTGTCCCTCTGCCCGTGACCCACTGCAGGCAACTTCTGGGGCTCAGCCAGCTCACAGGTCTTCCTTGAGCTGGAGGAGATGAATCCCAAGGCCCAGAGCCCCGGTCTCCTTCCTGGTTTCCCACCTGGCTCCTCAACAGCATGTGCTGTCCTGCCTGCCCCAGAAGGGCTCTGTGCCCAAGGGCAGTGCAGTTCCAATGTGGATATGGTGGGGGGCAGGGGGCTCTACTCAGGCGGGGAGGGGTGACAGGAAGTACCCACTGTGGAAGCCTCAGTGCTTGGAGGAGCCAGATGCCTGCTCAGCTCCACCCCATTTGTTTCATTTCCTATTTCGTTAATTTCCAGCTTATTGTCTTCTTGCTTCTACTTTATTTAGACAATTCTGCGTGTTTTCCCTAAAATCTTGGGCTGGAAGCTAAGATAATTCACTTTGATTTTACTTCTTTCCCAGGATATCAGTTTAAGCAATAAATTTCCCTCTAAACACAGATCTAGCTGAATCTGGCAGTAAGAGGTGTCTTTGCTGTTGTTTGGTTCTAAGAGTTTTCTAACATTTTCGATCACAGCCTTTTTAGTCTCTGGGGACTCAGAGTTCTGATTTTATTTGCAAATACCTCAGTTACCTGTGCCTTTTGCTGCCAATTCCAGCACTGCTGAGACCAGGGCCCTCTCACCCAACCTTGCCGGGCCCCGGGCAGGGCTCATGTCCAGAAGAGCAGAGTTGAGACCAGCAGCCCCAGGACACTGGTCCTTGAAGCAGGTTCCTGGATTGGACTCCCCAGATCTGGCCAGTGTCAGGACCAAAGATCAGCACCTGAGGCAGGGCTTCGCTGATTCCCAGCCAGGGGATCCAGAAACAGCCACCCCACCTGTGGGGCTCTGCCATTGCCACTGGGGCCTCTCCTGAGTGTGCAGTGGGGCTGGGTGCAGGTGACCCTGATGTGCACGCAGCGGGGCACTGCTCTCGATGGTCATCAGCCCTGCAGGAGATAGGTGGTGACCTACTGCAGAGTGAGGTCACAGCAGGAGGCTAAAGCAGAGTGGGGTCTGGTCTGGGCAAAGGGGCTCAGTGGAGGTGCAGATGCCTGTGGAGTGTGGATACCAGAACCCAGACACAAGCAGAGACTCTGGCCAGGAGTCAGAAGCAGCCCACCCAGGCCGTGCCCCACTGTTGAGCCATGGGCCCCAGCTTGAGGCCAAGACCTTGGGGCCTGGCTCACAGGAGGATCTACGCTCCTGCGCTGCTTTCTGCTCCCCAGAATCTGAGGGAGTGTGCCAAGTCTGCATGCGGAGTGGGACAAGGTGCTGAAGGCACAGAGCTTACTAGGGTGCTGATGAAAGTGGGGATCCCCTTCCCACCACTTCCTCCATCGTGTGGAGGTGGAGGGTGTCTGTCACTCGCCATTGTACAGGGTGACAGGGAGGGGTGGGCACTGGGGCTAACAGGCACTGGTGCTGCTCCATCTGGTTATTGGCACCAGGGAGCTGCGGTCGATGATGCCAAAGCTTCTAAAGTCCAGAGGAGGCAGAAACACAGATTTCCACATCCATGTATAAGCCGCCAGTTCACGTTCTGGGTGAAATGGTGAGAAGAGAACAAATCCAGACAGGGCTGATATGCAAGAAGGCTGAACAAGGGGCCCAAAGACACCTGGTCCTAAGCCCTGGGCTGAGGGCACAGTAAGTAAAGGGTCATGAGATGGGCAGCAGGACCAGCCAGGGACCCAGATACAGCCCCAAGGGAGTGTGGGAGCCAGAACTGGAGCAAGGCCAGATACAGATGGAAGGGGCTGGGTGAAGATCGCAGAACTGGGACGCAGCAGCTGCCAGCATGGATGCCTGGACCCTCGGGCTGGGTGGGTGAGCTGAGATCCCAGAACCTCTGGTCACCCAGCTCCATGACGTCAGCCTCCTGGGGTCCAGGCTTCAAGAGACACTGTGTCATCCTGAGCCACTGCCATGGTACTGTCCTGGCAGCCAGGAAGCTGGCAGGCTAAGGTGCTGTGACAAATGGACCCCAGGTGCACAATCACCCCAACACACGGCACCAATGTCCCTGACAGCTTCCTCCCTGCAGGGGCCGCGAACTCCATGGTACCTGTCACAGTCCACAGGGTCCTGAAGACCACAGTCAGCTGTGCACCCTGGAATTGGCTTCTTGGTCTCTCTGTACCCATCGGGCCAGAGCCAGAAAGGGAGGCTCCCAGCGCTCTGATTGACAGGGTGATCTGAACCCTGAGGAGAAGCTGGGAGGTTGGGCTTTCAGGATGTCTCTTGCCCCACGCACTGTAACCCCCGATGGTTCCAAGTACAAATCGGTTTCCAGAGATCACACCACCGAGGCCTGTTCCACCATAGGGCAGGCAGGGCTGGGGGACACCCCTGGGAACACAGGGCTCATGGTCTGTGGCTGCCGGGGCTGTGGCCTTATGTAGCTGGGTGCAGGTGGGGTACAGCATCACCCCAAAGGACGCACTGAGCCCCACGTGAATGTAGGGCTGCTGGGAAAAGGGCTCTTTGAAGATGTGGTTAGATAGGAGCACCACAAATGACATCATTGTGGGCCAGGAGACCCCAAATCCAACAAGTGTCCCTGCAGGAAAAGGAGGGGCCCAGAGATCCACACGCAGAGAAGGCCACATGGGGTTGGCCACAAGCCAAGGGTCCCCGGGACTTCTGGGGCCCTGGAGCTGGGCTGGAGGGGCTGTCCCTGAGGTTCCCAAGGAGCAGGCCACCCAGCCTTGACTTGGGACTGCCTGCATGCAGACTGAGAGGGGATGGACTTTTGTTCTTCATGGCCCCCTTTGTCCTTGGTCAAGGCAGCCTGGAGACTGTGATAAGAGAGAAGGGAGCTCCAGGAAGGGCAGTTCACGGGGGACAGTGGTGAATCTGTTTCCCTGTTGTTTCTTAAATCAGCAGAGCAGTTTGCTCTGGCTGGAACCCATGGCCATCCTTGCAGCTGGGAGCGTACCTGATCCACATCTGTCACTGGGATCTAAGGGTCATTCACTTCTAACTTGTGTCCAGGGAGCACAGGTTCCACTGTAATATATGAGTTTTAATTTCTTCCTTGGTCTTTTACCCCTTTTCCTGTCTGGAATGAGGACTCAACGTCCAGGGTTGGAGCAGCCATCATGTGATGTGGGGTAGGGTGCCACACAACAGAAAGTGTAGGGGGGGGACTTCCGGGAAGATGGCGATCGGGTAGGCAGCAGAGAGAGAACCTCCCAGAGGATTACCACCCAAACAATGAAATATAGCAATATGAAGACAGAAATGAGGACTTCCGGGAAGAAGACGACTAGCCGAGAGAGTGAGTGCGGAGGGAAGAACAGCTTCAGCTCCTGAACCCGACAGAGAACGCGCTACTGGGACAAACTGCGCCAAACCGGGCAGCGCTCCGGGATCCCACTCAGAACCCCACCCCTGCAGCCAGCGCTGCACGAACTGGAGCAACAGCAACCGGCCGGCGGGATTTCTGAGTCGGGGAAAAGCTCCATCCAGGGAAAAACATCTGAACGGCACTCCTATCTGCACGATCACAGGGTGAGTTAAGTGTGCGCTCTAACCGGTTTTTCCTGAATGGGGAAGAAGCTCAGCCCAGCGAGAGACATCAAAGCAGCTTTAAGGACTGCGGGATCTCCCGGGTGGGAAGACCTACTTAGGCACCCCAACGGGTTTTGTGAGGGGGGAATGAGCTCCACCCAGGGAAGAACACCTGAGTCGCCTATCTGCAAGAATCCTGGGGTGGCGAGCTGTTTATTTGCCCCGGCCAGGTCTTGGGGTAGGGAGTAGAAGCGGAAATCTCAGCAGACAGCTTAAGGGACATTCTCCCAAAGAGAAGGAACCATTGGAGCAGCCTCTGCAGCAGACCTTTGCCTGCTGAACTGCCTGTGGAATTTATAGCTCCACATTTTGAATCTGATACCCAAAAATGGGAAAACAGAGGAACAAAATGCAGTCTCAAAACTCAACCCCACCC
>PVLD010019913.1:0-35126 GCA_004027595.1 Dinomys branickii
AGTGGTCAAAACTGGAGTCCATACTCATAAGTGAAATAAATCAGCGATACATGTGCAGGCAACGTATTGTATCACTGGTGTAAGAACCCGAGCGTGGGAATATAAACTAAGAGACATGAAGGAAATCTGTTCTAAAACAAAGAACAGATGGGACGAGGGAAAGGAGAAAAGAAAGAGAGAAAAATGTATGTATGTATATGTGTATATACATATATGCAGGAGGGCTAACATGGTTCTAGTATTGTATTATATCACTTAATGCTAAGGAATAATCAATGACGGGTTATTTGATCAATCTTGTATGTCTGTATGTGTTATCCTGAACACACACTTTGAAGATATCAATATGCAAAGCAGCAACTATTGGTGGTTTTTGTTGTTGTTGTTGTTGTTTGCCTGTTTTGTTTTGTTTTTTTGGATTTTTCGTTTTTGTGTTTTTTCTGTTGTTGAGAGGATTAATTGTCTGACTAAATTTGCAACTCTGTATATGGGTTCATATATTTACACTTCGAAGATATCAATGGATAAAACAATAACCACTGTTGAGACCATGTCACTTTGTGTATAGATTAGTTGTGATTATACTATTTTTTATGCTAATTGGTGTCTGTTTGTTAATATGTTTTTGTACTTTTATTTTTTTAAATTAAAAATAAAAAGAAAGAAACATTCCTTAAACAGTTGAATGTGTGGCCATAAGTTTCACAAGAAAACTGAGGGTAAGGATGGAGATTTGAATTATTAGGAAAGAAATGAGAACTCTCTGTGGTTGAATGCAATTATCAGGGGATAGAACACAAGTTAAAAAGGTGGAGGGGGACTTCAATTGATCATTGAAGAATTGTAATGACAGGTGAAACTGAAAAGGAATGTCTAGAGAAATAGAAGAAAATTTTTTAAAAGTATATTTTTGAAGATTGATGAGCATGAACGAAAAGGCTTTCAGCTTAGCTCCAAGGCTGGTCTTTGTCATACAAGGAGTGTGGGCACAGGTGTTTCCTTCTTCCTCCCCAACTCCAGACCTACAAACATTTGACTTGATTCCTTTCAGCAGCTTAAAAACCAGACTCCGTGCTCCATGCTCAGAGACACCAAATGATGACAACCCATTTAGGTTCTCATTCTCTTTGCGTCCTGCTGCTGACGACTGACTGATCTGTCAAAATAATTTATGCACAGGCACATGAGGTTGGAGGTAGGATGGAGCATTATCATGTCCTTGAAAATAGGTCTTAACTCAGGCTGTTTATCAGACCTTCAGTCTAAAGAAATGATTAATAGTATGAATTTCAAGTGTTCTGTTTGGTGGTGGTGAAGAATCCGTGACAGACTTTTAAACGTCTTAAGGTCATTTTCTCATTTATCCGACAACTGAGTCAATTATATTCCAGACATTTCCCTCTTATGTTCTGCCCATAAGAAATGGCTAGACCAGGGCCCCATCCTTCAAGTAATTTATACTCTGAAAAGGAAGTGAACATGTAAACAAAAACAGAGAGTAATAGATACCATGCTGGAAATCTGGAAATGCACAAAAGAGACATAGAAAAGAAAGTTGTAATCCTGATTCCCCTATTTCTCCTGGGAACTTGTTCCAATAATGACCTCTTCTATTTCTTTCATGCTCCTTCTCTTCTGGCCCTTTCTCCTCATCCTCTTACTCATTTTGTTTTTATTAAAAAACCAGAATAAAACAGATCTTATCATTAACTGTAGATATTCTTCCATTTCTCTCTTTTTCTTTTAGTTTTCTTGATCAACATAGTTCTTCTGTTTGGTTATGTATTGAAGTCACTTCAGGGAACTTCAAAAAATAAAGATGCCTGGTCCCAATCCCACGAAGGTTCTGATTTAATTGACCTGGAACTGAACATAAGGATTTGTTTTTTCTTAGAGTATGTTTTCAGTACGTAATGATGGCGTGTACCATGGGGAGTCCGTCCCTCATGTAACACATCCTTGTGCTTTTCCGTCCCCTCTATGCTCCCTCCCTGTCCCCCCAACTCCTCTTCTCTCCCCAGTTTCAAAAGCTCTGTTTTCATTCTTTCTCAACTTTTGAAAAAATCTCTTTGCCCTTCTTTGCCTACCCCTTGCCCATCACCTGTTCTCCTTCCCATTTCAAAAACATCTCCCTGCTTCCTAATATCCATCTATCCACCTGTCTACCATCTGTCTGTCTAATATTCATCCTCATTTATATTTTGGGTTTCTCAGATAAAAGAAACAATATCACATTAAACTTATACCTCTGACTTATTTCACTTGACGTTGTGGTCTCGAGTGCACCCATTTACCTAAAAATGCCACAAGTTTAACCATTTTTATGGATTTTTTTGAGTCATCTCAAGTGTATTCATTTATAGCCAGCAATTAGAGCCACTGGTCTAAAGGATGGCAAGGCAGTGTGCTCTGTGTACAGAATGACATATTGAGCACTCAGTAAATGGTAGCTACCATTTCATTATCAGTGAACAATAGCGTGATTTGTGCACAGATATCACAACATATTTAACAAAAGACTGGTAGGCAGATTTGCCTCACTGAATCTGAAATGATTTAGTAATTACTAGCTGCTCCAAATATGTTTCATCCTCAACATGTTGACAGCTAAAAAATAAGACTTCTGGCACTCACTTTCTCCATCTGTAAAATGGGAAACATCACTTTGTCTGAAGTCACTGGATTGGTGAGAGGAGTAACTAATTCATCTTTGAAAAATGATCTGCAGAGAGTGAAAAACCTGTAAGAGCTAAGGACCATCGCCTCCTGGAAGCATCTGTAATTTGCAGAGATGTGTATAGCCAGATTGGTCAGGGAAGCTTGCATTTTGGAGCCGAAGCATCCGTAATTTGCAGAGATGTGTATAGACAGATTGGTCAGGGAAGCCTGCATTTTGGAGCCTAGCCCCAGCTTCCAAGCTGTAGAAACAGATTGTTACTAAACTCACTGGCTGGTAAAATCACTACGAAGTAGTTGCTGTTGAAAATGTCCATGACATTTGCTCTTTAGTGTCGAAGTCCTACATATTCCCCAAATGTTACTTTTCATACTTTCCCCCAGGAAAGTGAGAGGTAAACATGAAGAAGGACAGGAGGAGGCCCGTTCCCTAGACCTATTAACTGGCTGATGTTTCTTAACAGTGAGGTCGGACCTTTACCTGTTTTCTTAGAGCGCTTCATAGCGGCTGCTTTCTTGCCTCCATGTTAGTAATATTTAATGCTTCCTAACTTTGCCACTGTGCTCCCAAGTCTTCCTAAGGATGGTAAAAGAAAAAGGATGGCTCCTGGCATTTGCACAGAGTGAAGCAAAAGAGTGTTAGAAATGACAAAGCAGAGCGGGGGTCTGCTTCCTTTCTTTTGGCAAAAAATCTGCTATAGAAACTAATGTAAATGAGAGGGCACTGGGCCACATATAAGTGAGTAATTATCTACTGTTACAGGCCTGATTATCTCTCCAAATGTTTGCTAAAATTCTGTTGGGCAACCATCTGGACCTAGAGATGTACCCGTGGATAAAGATTGGATCGTTGTTTTACCTTGAGATGGGAAAATTTCTTTCTCTAATTCTTTTCTGTCATCTTCTGTTAAATAATTTAACTGAACATCTCTTAGATAGCTCTCTGTGAGTCCTCAGAGTAAGTGGATTCTGTGTGATACACTCACATAAAATATTCTTTGAAAGTGTTTTTTTCCTTTCTCCCCCAGCAGAGAATCCAAGGACAGTTTGCCATCTGTTGTAAGAATTTCATTAATGCACCTATATTCTCCACCTCTTTGCAAGAATGGTCAGTCTAAGTAATTTGTAGCCTTCTCCTATTATGGGTAGGATTTGCTGCCCAGAAACCTCACCCCACTGCCACTAAGTCCCTGCTCTCTCATTACGGCTTTCTCTCAGGTGGCTTTGTTAGCTCGGAACAACAAAGCCTGTGTCCCAAAGCCTGGCTGGGTATCAATAATTTAACAACATGTCATAGACAACAGTGAACCATGCTGGTAGGGTTGAAATATTCCTAGGGCTCCCCATCCATTATGCTTTCTTAGTGCGCAGCTATGGAGTACAGGTGGGCCCAGCATTTTCCCAATTCAGAAACTTACAAGATAAGATAATGGCACAGGGGAAGGGTGATTTGCATTACAAAAGGAGTCCCTGCTGTACCACTGGATTCGTTTTGGATATTCTTTAAATTAAGGGCTCTTCTCCCATATTTAAAAGTTTATACATTTAATTCATTTGAAGTTGACAGGAAAACACTGAAAGAACGCCTTATTCTGACACAGTGGCCCTCTTTCAGACTTGACCAATCAAAATTCTGTACAACGTATTTGAAACATGACAGCCAAGAACCAGAATTTTTCCTTCAAATTTTCTCCTGGCTCAGACTTTATCTCAGGCTGGTACATGCATATGAAGTTCAGAATCCAATCTATCTGATCTGACCTGACTGACCCCAAGAACTGACTCTCATGTAATAACATGAACAGAGGAACCTGTCCAGAAAAATGTCCAGGAATCACAGCATCAGAACACAGTGTAAAATATTCTGTTCTAATGATTGCGTTTGGGAGACGGTGGTCAGTTTTAAATGTATAGACCCGCAGCATACAACTTGGTAGATACAGGTCCTCACTGCCTGCCCTCCCCAACATGCAGCCTAGTTTTCCACCTCCAGTCTCCACCCTGCTGGAATTCGTCCTCCCACCTTCCACCTAAATTATGGAGAGAATTCTGCCCTCTTCAGTCCAGCTCCTGTCTCCCTACTGCTGATCATCTCTCTGCTCTGAGAAGAACGAGCCCTCCAACTATCAGAAACCCCTTTTTAAGCCCACCTGCCTTTTTTCTTCTGTAAATAAGTAGATTTTACAATCTGATTTAAATTGTCCTGCCTTCATTAGCGAAGTTTACTCTCTTTGAGACTGGAATGATCTGAAATATCAAACAGGAATGTCCAAAGTTGGCAGCATGACAAAGAGGGGATTATTCAATGTGAGAATGCACACAGCTGGGACAGGCAACAAGTCTATGAAAATTATCAGATCATTGCAAACAATTATTTCTTACATTTTTCTGAGCCTGGGATGCCATTTGGCTTAGATAAAGGAGAGTGATGGGGAGCTGCAGCTGCCTGTCCCAAAATGGGTGGGAGTTGGCTCTCTGATCATAGGGAATCAACACTGAGGGTTGTGATTTGCTGATGAACTGTTTGAGAAAGGAGTTGATCCTTAAGTGAGCATCATGAAGATTCAGGGCCGGGATGTAGGTTTAAAAAGAACCTGTGCTGGAGTTGTAGTTTGGTGTTAGAGATCTTGCCTAGGACAAGCCCCTGGGCTCAAACTCTGGAACTCAAAACCAAACCAAACCAAACCAAAGCAAACCAAATCAAACCAAAACAAACAAAACAAAACAAGATAAAAACAGCTTTTGTTCCTAGGACTTATTTGGAACTTTCCTCTCTTCATCATTTTGGTCCAGGGCAACCTTCCTATCAGGAAGAACAGTTTCTCTGCTGTCCTCCCTGCCCTTTTCCGTTTCTAGGACTTTTGCAAGCTCTTGCCACAGAAATCTGCTTAAAGTCCTTCATCATTCCCATTAATATTTCTGCTCAGAAAACTGCAGGGTTCCTTGTGTTTCCTCATCAGTTACAATAAGAGAAATGCCTTATAACTGATGGTCCAAATCTGTACATAACTGAGTGTGGAAAAAGCCATTTTCAATATTTAGGTAAAGAGAATAGATGTAAATGGAGAATGCCTCAGGTAAGCAGTGGTCACCATAGATAAAAGCTTTTTATTTTATTGAGATTCTTATGCATGTAATTACATCCAGTACCACACATCAATCTAATCTTATTCTAAATTTTGGAATACTACTGCCACTACAAAAATAATAACATTAATGGGAATTATAGTGGTAGCAGGTACTCGTGGCTTTCTTTTCTATATGACAAGCCCTGTTTCTTACTAACATTACATACTTTTTTTACTCTTCACAAGTTTGTTGTGTGGCCAGTACACCATTATTGTCATTTTAGAAATGGGTCAGCTGCCACAAAGAAAGACATTTAAATACTTGGCCAAAGACATTTAAAGACATTTAAATACTTGAGCTAAAAAGTGGCTGAACTATAATTTAATTCTAGGATTGTTTGACTCAAGCCTTACTATGGATTTGGCCAATATCATCGCCTTTTATTTTTAAAACAGATGAAGAATATTCAGAATTATGAAGGATGGAATATTCTCCTATTGTGAGTATTGTCTCCTCTGTATTGCTTGTATAGCATGTGTGAAAGCCATTGTTCATATTACCCCGCCTCTTCCCAGTGGTGCATCTTTGCTTATGTGTTCTCTCTAATTTTATCACCCTCCTATGCTCTCCATGTCTATCCATGGTGGATCAATCTGGCAAAGCCCAGTGTAATTTCATATCTTCTGTGAAACCATAGCTGGATACTCCATTGACATTAATGCCTCCCACCTGAATCCTTCTGGCCTAACTACCCAAAGTGTCCTCTTCAAATTAGCATTAACTCATAAGTTTTCTTTTCATTTTGCAAGTTGTCTTCTGTTTGTTTTTCTCTCTCAACCTGGGCAGAGACGCATCAAAGGTATGGAGCTCTTAAACATAATGTAAATTAATATCTGTTCTCATTAATATGAATTGAGTTTTTCTTTCAAGCAAACTCAGGAAACAAGAGGTTAATTCATTCATCTGCAATTCCATTTCCCAAATTATTTGCCTCAAAAAGAACCCAAAATTTTAATATTGTTTTATTCTTTAAAAAGAGGAAGGAAGAGGAACTAAGATGTACCATGTACACGCACATGTTCCCTATGACAAATATGACCATTATGTATATCTAAATTGTACCATTAAACTTGATAAAAATTTAAAATAATATGAAGGATTTTTTTACACTATTAAATGTATGTGAACTTTCTTCAGAAGTCTTAGTTTAATGGGCATAATTTGTGCAAATACAAATAAAAAATTTTAGAAAGGGGACATTTTTGTGGCATTACCTAGTGATTCTTAAAACAAGACTTGTTTTAAATGAATGGAGACAGAGAGGAGCAGTGATGCTAAGGTAAGACACTATTGTGTTTTAAGTAAATATTCCCAGCTGGTAGAATGACCTTACCTTGTGGAGAAGAAAAGTAACCTTTAATATATGCCTCACATTGCAGTAGGAAAACACATTATCCTGCCACCTGGACAAGAGAAACCAGGAAGAGTGGCAGCTGATTTATTGTCTCATATTTGGAAAAGCTGGTTTGAGGAAGCTAAGGAGGAAGCCAGCCTCAAAAGGGATTTTGGTCGCACTGCATGAGCCATGAGGTATTGAATTTCCCTATGCAGCTGGAGGATGCTCTGACTATCAACTTTGCTCTGGATCGATTATTTTTTTACACTATTAAATGTATGCAAGTTTTCATGAGAGGGCTTAGTATAATAGGCACAGGGCCCACTGTTTTCCAAACACCTTCAGAGGGCCATGAAGAGACAGGATGAGAGAAAAGTGATAGGAGACACTCAAGAATACCACAATATGGGGTATTATGGTCACCAATTGACGAAAAGTTACATTGATAGCGATCTTGCAGTCTATTTCAAAAACACTTCTCTGAGTTACTCTGCAGGGCAACCCCAGTAGAAAACCTTAAAAATATAGCCTAGCTAATTTTTCCTTTTCTTTTTTTCTTTTGCCTCAGGATCTTGGGACATTTACAAAGACTAAGTTCTTATGCTCTTTGTGAGTCTTTCTCTAGCCATCTGTCACTTTTCATAATAAAATAGTGATAACAAACACGTAGATATTCTATAAATATTTTTGGGTTACCATTTTGATCCTCACGTCTTTCAGTCTGTTCCATTGATCCTCTGGTCTTCTTCTTTTTTTTTTTTTTTTTTTTGCCAGTACCATGCTGATTTTACCACAGTAGCTTTGTAGTATAATTTCATATCAGGGATTGTGATTCCACCTGCCTTGCCTTTGTTATTCAGGATTGCTTTTGCTATTATGGGTCTCTTCTGGTTCAGATGAATTTTGGAAGTGTTTTCTCTAAATCTGTGAGGTATACTAGTGGAAGTTTAATTGGAATTGCATTGAATCTATACAACAATTTTGAGAGTATGATCATTTTCACAGTGTTGGTTCTTCCTATCCATGAGTAAGGAATATCTTTCCATTTTCTGAAATCCTCTTTGATCTTTCTTTTCAGAGTACTGGAAATTGTTCCAGAACAATTTTAACCTCTGTTGCTCACAGAAATAGAGTGGTAGGAACTCTTCATAGTTGCACAAAAACATGAGAGATTGAATTTGTTCTGTCTCTGTCCTTGCACTCAGATTTTGATTTTATGAGTTCTTCGTATGGCACCAACCAATCCTTTAATTTGTTCAATAAAAAAGTTTTGTTCAACACTCATGCTTTTCTTTATGTAATCCCTGACTAATTCTATGCTTGGTCTTAGCCAAAAGGCTGAAAAATGATCCTCTGACTAACTCTAACCCACTGTCCACCCTTCTTTTGAATTTACCACATAGAAGTAACCCATAGATCCTAGCTAAGCCTTGCATTTTCTTAGTATGCTGCTCTTCGGTTAATGTGTTTATGCCTTATTTTCTCTCAAAATATGAACAAAGTTCTTTAATGTGATCATGTAAAAATTCCTGTTTATGACTGGCTGGCATATACAATGTGTTTAAATACAGAGAAACATGCAAACTCACAATATTTATGTCTTATTTTTCCTTAAAAAACACATTTGCTGATGAAAAACTCTAGTTTTTTGCTAGTTGGGTTAAAATGTATATGTTTAGTATAATTAAAAATTTTAACCTGACAGTCCTGTTTACAATGAGAAACACAACAGATGTGGGGGCAGGCTCAGGTACATTACCCTGTCCTTAAAACAAGTTGAAAGTTCCTCGGGGTCTAATCCCATCAGCAAGTTAGTCAGGATTTGTTAAGAAGTTTGAAGGCTGTAGACCAAGAAAACCAACTGCCCTCACGCGGGCCACCACCCCCTGTGTGATTAGTGGAGCTTGTCTCGTTCGCACATGACTAAGTCTGCTCAGAAGGCATCTGTCAGAATGGTGTAATTAAGTATTCATCCTGATAGCTAAACCAGCTTTTTAAGGTTCATTATGGGTTCCTCAAACTAAAATTGATTTATTTAGCTAAACAGAAAATGTTATTTTTTTAAACCTCATATGGGTATGAAATTTCAGTTATAATTTATCACCCATTTCTTCTTGTGTTACTGAAAATCACTTTATCTCAAGTATATGTTCTTGTTCCTATAGAAATGTGTTCATTTGGGGTCTAACACAGTCGTTAGTAGCCACTGAAAACCAGGGATGCCGCATTTGCTAATTTTACCTGTTTCCATGTGTATTCATGAACCCAAGTCTGATACTCTGCAACTCTTCAGCGCCAAGCCAGCAGTCTAAAAAGGGGAAAGACCTGTAACTAAAGTCTTATGGCAAGTTTTACAGTAGGAATCGATGAAATAAGGAGAGATATAATTTTGTCTAATATGAAATCCTTATCTAAGAACAGTCAGTAACATACCTAAATACACTAGCATTTAAAATGTATTTCAAGTCTGGCCTGGTGGCACATACTGTAACCCCAGCACTCAAGAAGCTGAGGGAGAAGGATCATTGTGAGTTCGAGGCCAGCCTGGGCTACAAAGTGAGCTCAAGGGCAGCCTGAACTGCATAGCAAGACTCTGTCTCAAAAAACAAGCAAACAAAAAGATAAAATGTACTTCAAAGAAATAAAATAAATATATATCTTGATATCTTTCATTCTAATTACTGAAGTATTTTCATCCAGTATTGATTGGTACACACACACACACACACACACACACACACACACACATATTTACTCTAAAAACAGGAAAGATCTAGGCATATCTTCATATACACTCAAAAATTATGGCAGAATTTCAAAAACAATAGAGTACTGTCCCGACCCGCGGGTAGTCAATGAAGGCTCTAGAGGGGGAGTGGGATAAAAGGACAAGAGACACAAGACATGGAGACAAGACAGGAGTCTGATCAAGTCTCATTTATTGAGCGGAAAGCTTGGGCTTATATACATGCGGGAGTAGGGACTGACGTCAGCGGGTAACTAAGCAACGGAGGGAGGTCCAGATATCACACGAGGGTGGTCAGAGCATCAGGTGATATTATGTAATTAACAGGAAATTGACCATATATGGAAACCACAGGAAACTGACCATACATGGAAACTGGAACTTAGCTCTCAAGATGGCTGGTAGTTTACAAAATGGATGCCAAACGCAGGTCTCTCAGTGGTCTCCCACACGAGTACAATCAGCTGTCCTATCCACATGTTCTACATTCCAGGACTGAACAAGCGGTGTATAGAAATTCATAGCCAAAAAATTCACATGTACAGGACATGTACAGTCATTTCCTTCTTGTAACTCCCTAAACTATACAATATATGAACTACTTACATTGTATTTTATTACTACATAAGCTAGCAACAATTCAAAGTCTTCAGGAAGATCTTCCCAGGTTAGATTAGATATTTTACTTAAAGGATTTGAGAATCTGTACATATTGGCATCTGCATATAGCCCTGGAGACTATGCTCCATGGGTACCATGGGATGAGCAGAAACCATGATGTATTCACTTGTAGCAATACATAACAAACCAGAGACATTCCAATTATTAGAAATGATATTAAGCTAGTAAATCCATTTTAGTTTTTAGGTGAAAAAGCATTTATTTGAATATAGAGAGTCTGTCAAAAAATGTATAGGGCTGGGGATATAGCTCAGTGGAATAAGCGCCTGCCTAGCAAGTGCAGGGTCCTGAGTTCGATCCCCAGTACCGCCAAAAAAAAAAAAATGTATAGATACTTAAGGAAAAGAAAAATAGTAAGATGGTTTCTCAACAAATGGTGCTACCCTCATAGGCGGGACCTTACATTGCAGAAAAGCCAGTGTACTGGCTTTAGAGAAGAAATTGAGAGTGCGTGTGCACCAGTCTCAATGACCCAGGTTACCCAAAGGGGAGTGTGCAGCATGAACAAGTCTGCAGGCTCATGACCACCACTTTGAGGACCTCTTGTAATTGGAGAGGCCAAAGGTAACTTACATTAATCAAACAACATCTCAATAAATTTAGTATTAAAGTATTACATAAGGTTTTCTGTTCCTGAAGTATGTATACATTTTTGGTTGGACTCTATTACATGGAACTTCTTTTTCTTTCTAGTCTCAGATACTTTATTATTTTTTGCAAGAGATTGGCAGTAGAAATGATCATTCTTTTTATGCTGGTATTTCTTTTTCTCCTCAAGCATTTCACCTTCTCCTCCTTACTCTGCTGTTTACTTTATCCTTCATTTCAGACAGAAAAAAGAGAAATAAGGAGGGGACAGTAATCCTCACCTCCCACCATCCAAAGTCACCACATACCTGCATTCCTGTCTTACAACGATATTTTCTCTGTTACAGAGAATGAATTTTTCCTCCTTACACTGAAAACTGAACACTTCTCATCCCAAATGGACCCTTTATCGAAAATACTCAAAAATCTTTGTTGCCACAGTGTTACTTCTCTTTTGTCTCCATTTGTCACTCTGTACTGCTTGCTCTCAGTCTGCAGAACCGATGGAAAACCACTCCAGCTGACGTTTTCCTTCCTTCCACATTGTCTTCATTCATGCCTCTGCTGCCTGTTGTAGGAAAACTCCTCAAAAAAGTACTGTAAACACATGCTTTTATTTCCTAATTCCAGTGCAGTTTTGAAGCCATTCCAAGTAAGCTTTGTCACACCACTTCAAAGGCATCACGCTGGTAAAGTCGCCCCAAACCTATCACTCAGTTCTCAGTGCTCGTCTTCCCTTACTCTAGAATTGTATTTGGTTTAGTACATCATGCCCTCATCCTTGGCACACCTCACTCGGTTTGTCTCCGGTCCGGTCCCACGGTGCCCTTTCCGAGCACCACTGGCTGCTTTCTTCATGCTTGCCCCGAGCTGGGATTGGCTCTTTATCCTCCCTGCTCTCCCCTTCCCTTCTTCTCTCTTTGCTTCCCTTCTGCTCTCCATAATCACTGTCGATCTTGCTCTATTCATGTAGCTCTTGGCTCTCAGCAGCACCTGCTCATGAAAGCGTTCACACTTAGTCTCCAGAGCAGGCCTTTCCCTTCCATTCTAGAGTTCCATGGTCAATAAATGTCAAGCTAAACATAGTAGAATACAAAACCCCTGAGCCTGTTTTCAACACTTTATATAGTCTAAGTCTGTTTTTTCCTCCTCTTCTTAAACAGTCCCACAATCCATGACAGTCCTTCTCGGCTCACTTCTTTGCATCACATCACTGTTCCTAAAGATGTTTTGTAATTATTTGTTTCCATTCTTCTTTCTAGTCTATAAACCCAATTAGCTCATGCTATGTCTTCTGTTTTACTCATCACTTTATCCCAGAAGAGGGAATAATATCTGTCACCTGAGAGTAAATATTAGTGTTTTTAAAAAGGATTTAGCAAATGCGGTTCTTTCTCATCTCTGAAGAGCTTTGTTTCACAGGTTGTAATTTAGCATTATTCTGCTTATAATTTTTGATAGTAACTTTCACTCTTCAACATTTCCTATGTGAAGTCTTCTCTGGAATCTTCAGGCAAAGTAAGAATTGCATACAGGATCCTACACATGACACTCATTACTGAGAAGTTGTTTGTTTTGCTTTGAAATCACCTGGATTTTCCACTAAACTGAATTTCTAAACACAATCAAATGTCTACATCATTTACAGTAGGGAGGCAGGTAAGAGTATATTGAGAAAAAATACAGAAAGGGAGCATTTTCTTTATAACCTGTTTTGCATATACTCTTATTTAATCATGATAATAGCACAATAAAATCATTACAATCTTCAGTTTATAAAATAGGGAAACTAACTCTTGAGAAACAAGTAAACTGTTTTTCAAATCAAGCATTAATAAAGCAAATTCTCACACCTCACTTTGTCTCTAATTCTTTTCCCAGTTCCATTATTTTTTTTTCAATATATATTCAATAAGTAAATGAAGTAATGCATAAGTGAAATTTTTCGGGCTACAACCAGGGTATCTTTTTGTTTTGGTTTTTGTTTTTTGCTGTTTATTTCTTCTCTTTAATATTAAAAATGGGAAAGGTACTGATAAAAGGTAACTCAAAGCAAAAATTTTATGCTGTTTGCTTGGTGAAATTTTGTAGCAAGAATTTCTAAATTATGTCTGTGGAAATTCCTTCATCAGTTGATCAATTTCTCTTTCTTCAAAAAGAAGAAAGTATAAGCATGAGACATATTGTTAATTTTCAAAGTGAACAATGTGATGACTACATCTGGATGGAATACAACAGGATCCTTTGCAAAATTCTTATGTGTTTTTAACTTATACCTTGGAGACTGTGTAGTAACTTCCTGGACTTGAGAGATCTAAAGTGCAATCAGCAATGGCATGAATCTTCCTTCAAAAAGCATATTCTTAACTAAATTACTGGAATTAGAAGTGTATATTCTTTCTTCACAAGAGATAAAAACGTATTAGTGATAAGACCATGTGTATATTCCACAAGATATCTAAACAAAAACAGAACTGCTTTGAAAGTGGAAAAACCCAGACATAAGATGTTTAAAATTTATAAAAAGAGCTAGGCATGGTGGTGCACACCTATAATCCCAGCACTTGTCCTCGAGAGGCTGAGTCAGGAGGGTCCTTGCAAGTTCAAGGCCAGCCTGAGCTATATAGTGATTTCAAGGTCAGCCTGAGCAGCATAGTGAAACCCTGTCTCAGATAAAGCACAAAAAAATTACAAAAGATAAACAATTTATTTAAAGCACGCAAGATGAGCATATAACTTACATACCATCCCAATATTTTGCTATATAAATATTTTCAATCAAATTTTTATCACTTGTGTTTTGTCCAAACATCTATCAACTCTACCCCTCTCTCTATTTCTTCTGCATTTTTCTTGGTTCATGAGTTATCCTTGAATTTTCTTGGTGATCCATTCTACCTCTAATGTTTTTCATTTATAGCAATCATGTGAAGGTCATGTACATGTAGCAACACCCCAACGAAAATGTAATCATTATATAAATGCAAACATGAACCAATGAAAAATAAAAATTTAAAAACAAAAATCATTTGTGGTATCTTAATAAATTTGGAGTTTCTGCTATAGAAAAATTGAAATTATTTGGTTCAAGCTGGGGATAAATGTTACTTGTGAGTAAAATTACATCAGAGATTTCTATAAATTTTGAATCAAATTAGGGAAAAGGTACGGGTATCAAGAAGATAAACAAACACCTACTTTGTCGGTGATTAGAAACTGGGTCAGAGAATGTGGGTCTGATTGACGAACATAATCAGGATTTTTAGTACTTTCCTGTCTACTCAAGAGCACAAGGCAACCTGTCTTAGGGAGGATTTGTGTCTCCAGGATTCCACTGACCTGATATTACAGGCCCTCACAATGTTCTGTCTATTCATTCATCTGTACAAGTACTAAGCATCTACGCTGTGCCAGATTCCAGGTGGTACTGTGAATCAAATAAAGTAATTCCGCCCATGTTCCTCTGGGCAGGGGAGCACAAGCTGCTGAGCAGATTTAGTCCTCAGTTTGATCTTAAAAATGAGGAACGAGGAAGGGCTGAGACAAAGAGCCTTTTGAAGTTTCGTCAATGATCACTTCTCCCCTTCAAGGAGAAATGAACGGGAGGACGTGGGGAGACTAAGTTATTTTCATAACAAGGAAGAAAGAATACTGTAAGCATCATGATTTAGACAGCTCATTCCACTGGCAGCAGGAAGGAAAATATAAAGAGGAATGTTTCAATAGATGTTATTAAAGTCTCCTGAAACATATTTGGGCACATTGCCTTAATTCTGGATGAACAATGACTATAATATGAAGTAACTTCTGTCTAAAACTTAGCGTCATGACAAAGATGAATAAAAATGGCATTTGTTCCCAATTTCCTTTGCATGATTGCCTCTCTGATACAGTAGAATCTTTTTCTAGGATTGTTAGAGAATGAGAATATATTATTATATTAACAGGCCACATCTTTACATGACAATCACTAAAAACTTCGACAAGGAGAGTGAACAAAATTCACAGTAAGGTTGTTAGCAATGCCAGATTCCCTCCATGCTTTACGGTTTTCTATTGAAAATTAGAATAACTGCCAGGGACCCTGCAATTGTACTTATTTATAATAGATGCAGTTGCTTTTTTATGCTATGATTCTTATGTATCTTAAATTATAAAAGTAGTTGTAATAACTTCCTAAATCACTGATACAGCTTGGTATCAAGTCCATAAAACTTACATGAAAAATATTTTTATTATGTAAAAATACTCTTCTTTTTATTTTGGATATATTTTTGGGTATATATATTTGGATATATATTTTAAAAGTAGTCAAGTTTGAGCTATTTAAAATTCACAGAAAATATTTTCCATCAAGTCTCCACCACTTTCCTTAATTCTTCTATTATCATTTATTGATATAGATTTAATATAACTGATAAATGAATATTGATAAATGGTTATTAACTTTAGCATAAAGGTCTACTCTTAACATTGTACATTCTCTGTGTTTTGACACATGTATAACACAATACATCCACAGCTTTAGTAGCATAAAGACTGTTTACCAGCCTGAATATCCCCTTTCATCCACTTGTTTGTCATTTCTTCCAGCCCAAACTGGCACTGATCCTTTTACTGCGTCTGTAGTTTTGCCTTTTTCTGAATGTCATAAAGTCATCACTCTGTAGTACGTAGCCTTTTCAGATTGATCCCTTTCATTTAGCAATATGCATTTAAGTTTCCTCTCTGTCTTTTCATGGTTTGGTAGGTCTTTCCTTTTTAGTATTTTATAGTGCAGATACCTACAGATTTTAATCCACTTACCTGTGGAAATACACCAGAGTTGCCTCTCAGTTTCAGAAATTTAAAATTATGTATCACTGTACAGGTTTTTGTCTAGACTTCATTCCAACATTTTTGAGAAAACACCTGCACCTTTTAAAGTCATAGTTTTCATCTTACAGGTGAAGAAACCAAGGCACAAAGAGGTTCAGTACCACATGGGTTGTGATGAGAACACAAGAGGACAGGGCCACTTTCTGGACTCTGAGCCCTGTGCATTCCCTTTTGCAGTATACTGCCCTCACAACTCTGGTCATTAGTCTGTGGCTGGGATTGTGACGGTGTCATGTCAGTGGGGCCAGAGCAACAAATTTAATGACACAGCTGGGAAAACTTAAAAGCCTGCCCTCGGCTGGGTCATAAGTGGAGGTTAATACAATGGTGTCATTACAGTCTTTCGCCCGCCTCCCGAAACCACAGCATGGTTCAAGAGAATCAAAAAGGTTCCGCTGGGGGTTGGCTCAGGTCTGAATGAACAGCCAAGGTCAGAATGGAAATGAAGAACAGACAGGGAACTGTTGAGCCCAATGCAAAGTTCAAAACAGTTCAGTGAATCCCACATGACTCAAAATCTACCTTTGCCTGCCAATTAAAAGAAAGACACATTCCTTGTTTAGAGTTTAAATCACGGTAGCTTAATACTCTTGGACTAAAGACTGATGATTGAATGCAACTTATTTCTAAATCATCCTTTTCAAAGTAATGTGTTTGAAACAAAGATGCACCACCTGCTCAAACTATTTTTTAAAAGTTTTCCCTTTGCTACTAACTATGACATTTCAAGGTCCCATCACACATTCTTTGCACCCCCCACTGTGCACTATACCCTTAATTTCATAATATATGCATTTTTAAATTCAACATTTATTTTTAACACCTATATTTTAATGAAACATGAAATATAAAATGAAACTCTAGTCTGCCTTGTATGAGCATGAAGAAAAATCCTAATTACCTGTTTCAAAAGTGTGAAGCGCTTTCTAATTTTCCACCAGCCAGTTTCCTTAGACAGCACTCAGTATTATAACTATTTATGCCAATTGTGCTATTTCATGCATAAAATTACCGCATTATTGTTGGAATAGATGCCAGAGAGATATCTAAGCAGGGTGCAATCACTTCACTTTCTATCAAATTGGGCTCCTGAAAGGTATCATAAATTTTATTAGAAGGCAAGGGGCTAATGGCAGCCAATCAGTGTTAATGCTGACAAAATTGCTGTATTTTACATTATAAAAACTAGATGATATTTTTGTCAGAGGGCCACCTTTTGTTTTATTAAAAATGCATCATGAGAACTGTATTGTAATCACATAAGATACTTAGAAAAGCTTCCTGCCTTCCTCAGGATGCGGGAATGACATCCCTCTCAGGGTGCCCTGGCAGCAGTTTTGGAGGCAGCCTTTGCTCTTCCCCAGCTGATTAACGGTGGCATAAAATGAAGCAATGCAAAATCCCATTCTATGGGCACCATAATTCAATTGCACGCAGTTTTATTCTCCCAGGACCCACTCTTTGGGAAACAAATATTAATGTTCCACTGTCCTCAGGCCCTTTATTGTGCTATAAAAAAATTGTTTTCGATTAACCTGCCAATTGAATCTGGAGAGCTGGGTGGATTTTAAGACTCCCTTGCTTCTTCCTGAGGTGCCACAGTAAAGAGTGGCAGATTACAAAGCTACTGGAAAAGGCAAAAGAAGGTTTGGTGCAGAGCGCTGGCCTTTCTGTAGTGGTACCGAGTTGCATTTTACCAGAAGGAGCAATACTTTTTAGGAGTTGAAGGCTGGTATGTGTGATCTTGGGCAAATCATTTAGTCACCAGAAGAATTGAACATCCTTTATTTCTCAAAGGATAGTGTAAGATGTAGGATCTCTAAGGTTCTAAGGCACTTTCCAGCTCTAAAAGTCCAACAGTAATTTAAACACACACACACACATGCACACACACAGCGCTGTTAGCCACTTCTCATGAGAACTGGTAAGGGAGAGAAACATTGCTGGTAGCGGAACTGAAAAACATGAGTTAAATATCTTGTACTTTTGTTGCTGCCATTTTTAATTTTATTTTAAAGAGAAGAAAAAATATAAATAGAATACAACAGAGGTTCAAATCAGTTTAATAAGAGAGTAACAATAATTAATATGTTGCACATTGTTGACTTCATAGTAGTCAGAGTATAGGTATAGGCATAAAATAATATTCACACAATATTAGCACAAATGTGTCTTTTCAATGAACTAAAAGAATCTAGCTGTACAACCATCTGAACTGTCATGTGTGCATGTATATATTTTCCCCTCTGTTTCTTCCTTTCCCCTTTCCCCCATTACTTTCTCTTTCCTTTTGAACAATTTCTTCCCAATTCACAATATTGCTTGTACCTTTTGGATCTTATTTACTTGTTCAACTCACACAAGTGAGACAATGTGATATTTTCACAGACTATTTCACTTTTGAGGATGGCCTCCAGTTGCATCCATGTTCCTATAAAAATCTTGATGTTGCTGTTTTATTCCAGGGACAAAGCTCTAGGTTAGTGTAGCTCTCTGTAATCATCAACTAGAAGCAATAAAAATAAGGGGTCGTTTAAAGACTGTCTCAAACAGGCAGAAAAGTAGCACAGATGGGTTTGATATTTTCTAAGCTTTCACACCCACATCAAGAGTAAGGCAGACTTGGGTGGTATTGTATTTAACTAGTTATAAGTCCCACGAGGGAAAGGACTCATTTTCTACTCTTCTGTGTATTAGTATTGCTCCACACTAAGCAGTCACTCAAAACTTACTTTGGGACTCTGGTTATTGTCAAGTGTTTGACTGTATACAAGAAGCCCACTGTTGATCAACATGATGGAGCACCCCAAAGCAGCTGTTCTCCAGAGGAAGCAACTTTGCTGTTGTTTTTAATGTTCTTGGGCAAATCATTTAGTCACCCTTGTTTTTAATGTTCTTGGGCAAATCATGTAGTCACCAGAAGTGAGGCTGTGGAGGTGAATCCAGGGTCTTGTGCATGCTAAGTCAGCTTGTGAGCTAGCACTGAGCTACGCCTGTACTTTATTTGAAAGCAAGGGGTGTACTACATTAGCTGCATTAGACACTAAGCAGGCACATGTGTACAACTACGTCTCCAGCTTCTGTGTCTGTTGTTTGACTGTCACCATAAAACCATTTTAAAAGCTGCATATTATTTGCTTCTTTTTAGGTTAATAGTGATATTTCCTCATAGAACAGTGATGGGTGATGTGCTTCTTGGTGTTACATCCTACTGGTTGGAGCTAGTAATTGTGAATCCTGTGACAAGTGTTCCTTAAAGCTTGGGTATGTACCTTAACAGAACACATGTGTTCATGTAAGTAAATACTATATACATGTTTATATAAAAAGGGTACACACATTGTACACAATAACAAATTAGCAAGTTTCTGTGGCCAGTGACTATGATTTTGTACTAACCAGCAAGGGCTACCATACATGGTTGAGTGTGTCAGCCAAGGTAAGAGGCAAGCTGGTGAGTGGGCACTCACTACACTGTGCACTGGGTGTATGAGGCGGCCATCCTCAGGCACTGCCTCTTCATTCACTGGAAGACATGATTCATTCTCCTCACCATGCAACCCACAGGGAAGGCATGTTTTCCAGTTCATAAGAAGGGAGCATAAATATACATACTACTAGAAAACAAATGACTTTTATAATCCGATGACAATCTCTTAACACTGAATCTCAACTAATCTTTAATTCAATCAGTTACTTTATAGCAAGAGCAGCTGCAATCTAAATTTCACATCTCCTGAAAACAGATTCCTCAGATCCTATATCCCACTGCCACCGAAGGAAACAACACTGTATGTCCATTCTCCAGCAAAGCAATTATTATTTGCATTTATTGAGGTGAAGATGCAGTTTTGAAGAAACTCATACAGCAATGCTCAGAAGTTAATGAAACTCTGAGTTAAGAGAACAATAGGGATGCAGGCATGCACTCACAAACTTGCAGTGCTTTGGATTGGCTCATAGTTCTCATTACATATACACATGTATATATATATTCTCATTGTATATACACATGGTGTACATATTACCTCTCAGAAGGTGTTTCAATGGCCTAAGGGATTTTTCGATTAGGATGTCTTTAATTATTCCCACAGTTACTGTCACCTTTACACCCAGCCTCAGTAGTTTAAAAATAGTGTATAAGCGATCTGAAATGCATTAAGTACATCTGAGATATACTACTCAACCAGAATATAAGCATAATTCAAGGTTATGAATCCTTCATTATGGATATGACTGCATTGCCTCTTCTTGAAGGGGCTACAGTCAATTGCTTAATATTTCCTGTGATACATCTTTTAAAGGGAACTAGATATTGTTTGTGGCAATTCAAAGAGCTTAGGGCAGTGTGAAGTTGGATATTCTTATTTATACCATTTTTATACATTGCACTCAAAATAGCCAGATCATGAAAGTAAAACATTTTTACTTGCTGTATTCACCTTGCAGGGGACAGGTACTTAAGTCAGAATCACATCCTGCTTCTAAGCTTTGCCACCATCCCTCATATTATTATGGATCTCACCTATTCCTAGATTGATCATCCCATGTCCCAGTCCTAGGCTGAATTCTGTTAAAATATACCTACTTGAAATTTAACATTTGTTTTTCAAGCCACATCAAAATTTATCTAAGGTCAAAACAGAAACTTTTAAATGTCAAGTAATCAAGTAGTCTTGGCCTTTCAATTATTTAAAATATAGTGGGGAGATTGAAATTAATCCCATTGGAAATCTAAATAACAAAGAACATTTAAAAAGCACTCAACTGCAGAGTTGTCAGGAGATGACACATAACTAACAAAAAATAAGTGAATCTTATAATAACTCATCTAAAAAGTGAAAGAAGAAAAATCTTACTGTGGGCTATGGTCACTTGGTGAAATGGAGATACCCAGATTCCCAGTTGCAAGTACATATCCTCAATAATCTGTCTCATTCAGTATCTAAACATGTACCTTTAGATCATATAAAGTAGCTGTCCAGATCATCTTATTGAGCATTTAACTTCTTAATATCCACCCTGTAGACAATTCACTTGTGGACCAGGTGATACCCTAGTTGAAGTTTTGGCTAACACATGAGGCCAGATGAAAAGATATGTTTTGTTTGTTTTTAATTTTTGAAATTGTTATTAGGACATGTGTCTGATACATACTAATCACACTCATCAAGGAAATTTAGTACCTGCACATAACACAGGCGAGTGTGAAGGGCCATTAAGGGCCCTCATTTCTCTCTCTCAGTTGTTGTTATTTTTGATAATACTATAAGATTTGCAGGATTGATGATAAATGTTTGAATTTCCTTGAAGTAGGCTAATAGAAGAGAAAACAAAATATGTGACAGGTAGATAAGATGATAGAAGTATGGGAGTTTTAGTTATTTCTATGAGGAAAGGGATTTTTTTAAAAAAAGCTTTAGCAAAAGAATCAGGCAGCAAAAGTACGTTTGCAGAGGCAGCACAGGAGACATGGGCAGATTATGTTTGCGTGGATGATGACACGTGGCATCATCTTCTTGTAGTCTGCAGCCAGTACTGCTCTAAAATTATTATTATTATTATTATGTTTTTTTTTGCGGTACTGGGGATTGAACTCAGGACCCTGCGCTTGTTAGGCAGGCGCTTATTCCAGTGAGCTATATCCCCAGCGCCCTCTAAACTTATTTTGTGATCTCACGAAACCTCACTCAAAACACTAATGTAATATTTGAATCCTCGATGGCCTCAAAGTTTCCTGATTCCTTTCACACGCTAATCGCATGAAACCTTAGTAACAGTCCCATGGTCAGTATACCCTAAAATCCTGATTGGTTTGTCCCCTTGCAATCTATTTGTATTCACTTATTATCTTTTATATAAAGTCAGGTGCTCTGAGTTGTAGCTGATGTTGGAACTATGGAGTTGAAAGTAGAGCAGTTTAGGCCACAGGAGCCTTTTTGGAGATAGAATGTAATGCAAGAGATCAGCAACGCAATAAAAGGGTCTAAATGTCCCATCTCTAGAATATGAAACTCAGTTGAAAATATAACTCCAAGATTTTTTAATAAAGGGATAGAAGTTTTCAGCTTTTGTCCTTGAAGATTCTAGCGCCAGACGAATCTTTACAGTATAGACCTTGGGGGAGGGGTGTGGAGGATGTGGAAAAGCACTAATAAACCTCTAAAATTTGACAAGTGACAGATCTTTGCCTGGTTAACTGGCTATGCAAAGCTTGCTGTAGATTTTCTGTCATTCCAAATTTTTCTTATTCATAAGAATTTTATCACACCAAGTGACACAAAGGAAGCAATCCTATATTTGCTTTGAAGAGCATTTTAAGACGTGCAGTTGGAGTGTATGATGTATTCATGTTCCCACTATCTTGCAAAACCAAAGTTGTATATTCAATCAAAATTCGGGGTGGGGCCACACAGAATTACTTTACAAATAGAGTGCTATTGACGAAGACAATGGTGCATATACTTAAGAGCTGTTTCTAGCTAAAATGCCTGCAGTTCAGCAGTCTGTGAACTGCTGTAATCAGTTGGCCCCTTTTTCCTGTCTCTCTGAAGCTCTACATCTCTCTATGGAACACGGTCTTTTATCTCTCTCTCTTTCTCATTTTTCTCTACCTCTCTTCTGTGGGTTCCCCTCTTTTTCCATTCATGCCCCCACATCTTTAACTCAAGAGCCACTTCTCTCTCAGCGCTTACACAGCCTCACAATTTTCTTACCATGAGAAAAGCAAATGAATGCCTTTCCTCAGATACTCACCACGCACTTCTTTCTAACCTACTTGTACAAAACTCCAGGTAAAACCAAGACATACAAGGAAATTTGAAGGAAAAGTTGCAATAAAGTGGAATAACTAGACCAAATATTAGAAAAAAGTGATCAGGTCAGTAGAATTATTTTAAAAAATTATTGTCAGTGAAGCAGAGGGATAGAGGAACTGTCCCTAAGCAATTTTGATCCAATGAATGAAGCCAAATGCTTCTAAAAACACACAATTATCTCATAGGTTGAGCTGCTGGCTGTGAGATCTGACTGGCCCGGCTTCGCTCCTTCCTCTGCGGTATTGGTGTTGTGTCTTCAATCTGCTTATTTATTCTCTAAGCACTTGGTTTGTTTATTAACAAAATAAAAAGGAAATAATACTATGGTATCTGAACTAAGACAATATTCATAAGATGGCAACTGTTTAGCAGTTTCTGATATGTACCATGTGCTCAGTAATTATCAGCAAAGTTGTTATCAGCAAAGTTATAGTTTTCCTTCTTTTTATTGGTTGTAACAATAATTTATTGATTAAAAATTAATTCTCTTAAAAGCAACTACACACTTCGAGCTTTATTTTCTTTACTTGAATACAAATTTAGCCAGTTTTTGCTTTAACTTCATTTGTATAAAATATGTATATGTGCAAAGTTTAATAAGCCAAAGATTATCAAAATTCATAAGAAGAAAACAGTACTTAACCTCGCACATTTGGACTTTAAATTCCCATTTCCAGAAGTAATTACTTTCATTTTACATTTTTATATTTTCCTGAAATTTTCCCCTTCCTATCCCTAGATAACTTGCTTACTCTGTTTGTTTTCAGTTTCTGTTATTTTCTTTTGAATTTCTGCTACAGAAGAGGAGAATAGGGCACCTTTCGTCACTTCCCCACGTGCTTAGGGAGTAAATATGCTGGTATGCTCTTCCTCCCATCATGGCTTGTCACAAATCTTAGTTAATATTCAGTGTTATATAATCACGACTGAACATACAATTATAGGTGAAGCCCTTTAGTTTACAAGTAAATTCTCTTTCATATATATATATATATATATATATATATATATATCTCCAAGAGTTAATATTTAAATGATAATCTTCAGCTGTTCAATATTCAGTGCACTTTATGGTGACCACATGGAATTCTCCAAGAGGAGTTGAAACCTTTTCTCACTGTGTCTAAACATGTACGAGTCCTCTGGGTTCCATTACATAATTTGACAAAACCCTCCTGAGGCTGCCTCTCATCCTGCTCCAGTTTGAACTGATTGCTATTCAGGTCTTTTGTAAAATGATTATGTTTGTGTGTCTGTTCACTGTCTGTCCTGGGAATCCTATTGTTTCTGTCTTATATTAGGTCCTCTATCTCTTATGTTTTTCCCTTTTTTCTGTCTCTCTTAACTGGGTTCACCATAATTTTCATGGGAATATTTATACAATAATTTTTTGGGAAAAAAACCCAAACTTCAGGTATTTGCATGTAATTTTTCTGGTCTGAAAATGCTTTAGCTTAAGAGTTAGCCCATTCTTTTCTATCTTTAACTTTCAAAATGACCACTTGGATGCCTTATCTCATTCTGGTTCCTGGTCTTTTATATATAAAAAATCTTTTTCTTCTCATGTCTAAAGCCTCTGGAATCGCCCCCTTAGTTTTGACAGTGGCACCTTTCCATCTACTGCGATGATGTCTCATTGGACCTATTCAACCTAAAGCTGACCCGTATCTTTGGTAAGCTCTCCCTTCTATTTTCTCTTTTCTCTCTTTATGGAAGGCCAAGTAGCCTATACCTTCTAGACTGACTTGAAGTCTTTTTCAGACACACAAAGACTGAGAAAAATTATTAACACCAGACCTTTATTAAAAGGATCTTCTCCAGGTTAAAGGAAAATATCAAACGGAAGTACAAACATATTCACTGGATTAAATAACATCAGCAATTGGCGTTGTACAGGGAGAGATTAAGAACTTGTTTTACTCGCGTAAGTATCTTTATAATATAATTTACTACTAAAGTAAAACAATAATATACAGTAACATAAAAATGAGGCTCTTGTACAAGAACTAAAACTTTATAACACAAAGTAAGATATTTGACCATGCACAAAACCCGAAGGGAGAGAAAAGGAAATGTATTATTAAAACTTTCCTGTACTATACATGAATTAATACAATAGCATTTAAAAGAAGATTATGATCAATTAAAATGTTTCTGTGAAGTCTAACACAAAGAAACAGGTGAAAGCTAGATAAATAATAAACCAGCAATGATAATAAAATAATTTATTAGAAATGCATGTAAAAAGGACACAAAAAGAGAAAAAAGTGGGAAAAGAATAGGTAGGACTATAAAAACCAAAAGTAAAAATTAGAGGTCAACAATAAAATTGTATAAAAATGTTCTAAATGCCTCAATTGCCAATCAGTAAGTGTGTGATCAGATTTTTAAATAGACCCATCTAGAGGCTGTACATGACAAATTCATTCTCAATAAAATATAAAAACAGGTTAGAAGTAAAAGAATGGAGAAAGATATATCACACTAACATTAATCAAAATAAAACTAGAGTGGCTTTATCAATATTAAGCAAAATGCATATGCAAGCAAAGAATATTACTATAGATATTTAAGATAATTTTATAATGAAAAAGGGTCATATTATCAAAAGATTTAGCAATTCTAAATTTTTATGTAACTAAGAACAGAGCTTCAAAATTCATGAAGCAGAAACAGGTATAATTGCAAGAAGAAACATAATAATCTGTACATAGTCAAAATTTCAATACTTTTCTGGTGTAAATGGAAGCATATAGAAGGAAGCATACAGAACATTTGTGTAACAATCAGTGCACTCAGCAACATAACATTTAAAGGACACTTTGCTAAATTAAAAAAAAGTACTTTTTTCAAATGCCTGTGGAACATTTTCTAAATTATAAAATATTCTGGGTCATAAAGTAAGTTTGATTGCACTGTGAAAGAATTTGAGCCATACAGAATATGTTCTCAGACTGTGATGAAGTAAAATGAAGTTAAAAAAAAATGGAAGGTGGTCTTGAAAATCTTTTTAAATATTTTAACTTAGCAATAAGTTAAGTAGCCTCTGTTTCAGAAAACATCGAAAATGAAATTAGAAAGTAGTTTGAATTGGATTAAAAAGAAAATTCAAGAGAATTTGTGAGAAGCCATGAAATCTATGCCAAGGTGAATATTTGTAGCACTGAATGCTACATGAGAGCGGAAAAAGAATCTCAGCACACGAATCTCACTCCTTTACCTTAAGAGACCAAAAAGAGAATGGAAAATAAAATTCAGATGAAAGTAATGGTTATAAAAACATAAAAATAGAAAACAATTAAGTGGGAAAGCAATGGACAAGTAAACAAGAAGCTGCCATGTTTTAACTTTCATGTTAAATTTTACAATTTTACATAAAAGTCACATTTTACTTCCGACCAAAATCATGGAGAAATATAACTATAAATACCAGGAACTAGAAGAGTAATCTCAGAGAAGTTTCTACTCATACCAAAACCTGGCAAAAAATGACATGAGAAGAATAGTACAAATCAATAGAAATATTGGAATTTGGAAATCATTGGTATATTACTAAAACTCTCTCTCTCTCTCTCTTTATATATATATATATATATATATATATATATATATATATCCATGTATTTTAATTTCTATTTCTCTTTTAATTCTTCCATCTTTATCTGTTGGCACAAGTTTCTCTTTCTACAGAGTTTTCAAAGTTTCTTTGTATCTGTTGCTTCTCTACTTTGGTCTCTGTCTTTTATTTAAAAATTTTCTTCAAATTATAGTGGCTCTGACTATGTAGCAGATATGAACACAGTTTGAGAAATGATGTGTTTGGTTTTTAGAATCTGTGCTCTGGGACCCTGTTTCTTTTAGGAGAGTGCTTGCTGACTAACATGAAAAAGGCAACATTGAAATCTTACATCTGTAACATGTAGGAATAGCTGTTATTGATCTAGAAAAATACAGGAAAAAACTTTGATATGATTGTTTAGAGCAAGGTAATACTTTGCAGGAATATTCTGCAAATGAGGCCAGGGGATGATGAAAGGGTGTAGGTTTTTACTTTTTAAAGTAATTTCATAGACCTTAACAGAAATTTCTTACTACAATACATTAAAAGTATAGAAAATCATATAATAATAACTATGATTTTAATGCTTTCAAAACAGTCACCTCAGGGATAGAACTTTTAACGTAGCAGTGAGATGGCTAGAAGTTCTGGAGCTTTGGTTGTATTTTCACCTCAACCTGAAAGTTCCTCTTATGAATATTTTCCATGCCCTAAGCAAGAACTCTCTTGAAGCAACAGGCAAAAGGAATGAGATTAACATAGAACATCATCAAGCTGAGGACATAACTGTGATGTCAGCAAGGCACTCTTTATAAATAGTAGGACTTAAATGTTAGTTCTGAAACAACTTCAAATGAGAAATTCCGATTGCTCTTTGAATGCTGACAGTCTCATTAGAATAAATGTATTTACTCCAAAAGTGACTACTTTGAAAGACAGCTCTCATTGGGATGGAGAAGTAGATGTGTTAACATGCTGGGAGTAATTAGGAGGCCCAATTTGTTTCTTTACAGACACACTTCAGGTAAGAATACCAGGTGAGGTCAAGCAAGCTGCCCCGTCACCCACCTGCAAACGCCTGTTAATGCTGGGTTGCCTCCTGAAGGTGGGGGCGGATGACAGCAGAAGGCAAGGGGGCTACTGCTTTGATAAACACCCCAAGGGTCTGCTAAATGGCAGTGCTGGGAGGCACGTGCCAAATCGTGTTTGGCTTTGGCCCCATAACTTGTGAGTCTGTCAAAGACTCATCACATCAATTGGTGGAAAATGGATTACTGTCATTCTTCAAGGCACGGCACATCATTCCCCATTGATTGGCATGCCAAATCCTTCACGAAGTAATGAGTCGGGGACGATTCAAACCATCATCCAACTGTCAGCTTGATTGCATAGCCCGCTATCAATGGGATTAAACTGGTGTGGCATCCAAAATGTAATGAAATGCATTACTTCACTTGAAGAGTTGACAGGAAGACAGGAATGCTGGACCCAGGAGGCCTAGGCATACAGGAAAAAAGTAAAAGTGGGGGGAGCGAACTGATGGATGATATGAATATATTTTTTCTGCCTCACAGGAGATGCTAAGACTAAAGGGAATTACATTACTCTTCAAAGAGAATTAAAACTGCGAGTGACACTGTAGAAATCGTCTGATTTATTCTTTAGCAAAACAAAGAAACTGAGGTAGATGAAGGGAAGTAAGTTACTAAAGCTACTTAATGTGAAGAGTATGTGAATACAATATCAGTCATGCTCTTGTAGGGCAAAGGAACCTACTTTTCAATATTGGTTTTGCATTTATTAATTATGTCATCATAGGCAAGTCCCTCAGACTATCTACCAAATGGGGATAGTTATACTACACATGTGACATATATCAATATTTATATATATATATATATATGTGTAGATCATATATATGTAATACCAGATTAGATCATAGGCCATGTATATGATCAGATTAAGGAAGCAAACATATATAAAATGACTGCAGCTTAGTTGCTGTGTTTCTTATCAAAAGCCAAGAAAATTAGGGTGGTATCTTAGAGTTTGCCAAGAGAATTATGCTGTTGTGTTGCTTAGTTTGCATGTAATATACACACAGTTATGCAAAGATGCCTGTTGGAGAAAATCAAAGGTAATTTCTCATGTTTCTTATGCCTTGGTGACCTCAGAATTTTATCTCAGAAAATGGCCCACTTTTGTATATTCAGAACTCACTTATATTATTATATTAGTTAACGTAGTTTAGAAAAGTTACCAATCCTGACAAGGTCTTATAGCTGGTAGGAGATTGGAATTTTGTTGGTATGGCTCCAAAGCCATAAGCCTGAAAGGCCATGTGGTGATGATGTTCCATGTATCAACAGCAGAGGACAGTTTTGCCAGGATTTTCTCAGCAGCCACACTGGCGTCACCTGTACACCATTAGCTTGTGTTCTGCCGTGCAATAGGTTATGTTTCAAGAAGCTTTCCTTGCATGTAAGTAGTTACCTTGTTGGAATGATACCCACCTGTACATTGCTCCAAAATATTTATTAGTGTGCATTTAACTGACTAAAAGTATATTATTTTGGATTTTTGAAAATCTTTTCGTTTCGCAAGTGTGACAGTTCTACTAGCTAAAAATTATTCAACAACTTAGAAAACCAAGTTTTTGCACTTCTATTGGTATGTTGGAACAAGAAATAAGAACCATCATTTTATAAATGAAAAGAATTCCTATAGTTGGGCATCAGGACCTGCGCTGAAAATATGAATTTTAGTGAAGTATTTAAGCATATGTTCCATTGTTAGAAGTTCCACCACATTTTCTACCAGATAGTTTAGATGTGAATATTACACAAAGTTCTGTGAATCCTATCTTTAGAGTTGTATTTATAATTCAGAGTTCATCCAAAGAAGACAAAGTGATCTATCAAAGAAATTCAGGAAATTTTACACACTGTGTCTTCATTAGTCCTGATTCTTATGAATGTATGAAAGGCCTTCAGAGGTCCTGTGGTAAAGAAACCAGTTTAACTTTCCATTCTGCAACATTTCTATTGCTTCTCTGAGAAGGGAAGTTCTTTCTTCTCTAATGTCCACTATGGTGCCTAAAACAGAACTTGGCATGTAAGAAGAGTTCGAGAAACACATCTTGTAAGAAGACTGTGGAATATAGTTCCGGTGCATTAAAGTCCTGGGGTTGTTCTACAGGAAAGGCTGACCTGACAGATACATACGCTACTGTAGTAGGCACCGGGGAAAGAATGGAAGCAAGTGTGACACTGGCACCGGCCAATGAAGAGTTCAGTTTATCGGATAAGGTAGAAATGTGCATAAATAAAAAGGGCAGAAGTATCATAAATATTGGGAGTGCTAGCTTTGGTCTGAGACAGAAGAAAATTCCTGTGTTGACACGCTCATTAACGGGATGACCTTAGCCAAGTTATTTAATCTAAAACTCTAAACATATAACCTGAAAATGAAGTTAAAATTATCATCCATGGCACGTGAAGATTATTTTATACAATGTAGAGAAAGGAAAAAATGTATAGAAAGGAAAACAGAACTTATCTTGTCTCTCTATTCCTAACACAATGGAGAAACAGTCATCACTCAAGTGTTTGTTAAGTGATGACTTAATTAATTATGTATTGATAATTTTTACCTAGCACAATACATTTCATGGAATAGCTGCCTGAGAAAGTATTGTCAAATAAATAAGGGAACCAGAGAAGCATGTTTTAAGCTCAGCATACACACCATTGTCATCTTTTAGTGCATAATTTTCCTGTTCTTGCACATCTAGCTTTACATTTGTAGTCATACACATTTGTTGGGAACTGGGTTGTGAAAGAGTTAAGCTGCTGACCACAGTGCTCTCTGGAGTTTTGGAAAAACTCACATTCACAGCCTCTGAAGGCAAGATAAGTCTGCAGCTGTGGACATTTGGCTCTCACTCTATTTCAAAGTAATAACCACCAGCCTAAGAGATAAGCCAGTTCTCCCAACTAGCAAGATTTACTGCCCAGGATGGCTTTGTTGCAACTTCTCAAGCCCGCTCACTTTTGGGACTTTTGCCTCAGATGTGCCCTCCACTTCCTGCACCCCCTTGAATTGTTAAGGTCCCAACAAACACTGGCAGTCTAGAGAAGTCTTTGCCTTAGCTCCTAAAGAGTTCTGACCTTCCTGGACTGTCCAAAAATCCACATTGCATATTGTCTTATTTAATAATTTTCCATAGGCTGATCTATAAGATTTGGGGATTGGCCAGTCCCCAAAGCAAATTAATACTCATAAAAATATCCCTTTTCATATAACCCCTTGTGTTGTCTTTGCAATATGTCAACTTGTCCAGGCTGAACTATATTTACCACGATTCACATCATTGTACATTTTCAGTTAGAATGGGCCAAATGGGAAGAAATTTTGGATGTTTGTAGCATGAAAGTAAAGGAGCACTTCCCTTGTTAGTTCTTTTAGCTTCTGGCTCCATTCTTGATATTGGAAAGCAGACAGACTTGTAGCTATTCCATTTTTCTCTGGATCCTCCTTCAACTGCTCCTGTTTCTGAGCAGGTGTTTCTTTAGAGCCATGATGAAGAATACCAATTTCACTTCCTCATCAAGTTTATATGCAAAAAACCTTAATATGAATTTCAGTCCATCCCCGTATGTTCAACATCAACTTGTATACAATTCTTTTCCAAATATACTACACTTCTCTTTTAATAAACAGAACACAAGGAAACTTTCTTTTATTCTTATGCATATGATTAGATCCTTGGGACCTTCTTACCAATATCATTTCTAAACTAGGACAACAAGACAGTATGAAGCTCGGCCAGAGACATGGCTTCTGTCCTAGCTTTCAGCTTACAAGTTCTTGGGACAGAGGGGAATCAGTCATTCTGCAAGTGTCAGGTTTGCCCTTATGCAGTGGATGATGACAGTGCTTCCCCTGGTTATTTTATGTAACTTTTGTAGAGACAAAAGCCAATACTTTTTAAAAGAATACACAAATCTCTAGTATTTATGATCACAAAGCTATATCTGTGGCACTGATAATAACATTTTCAATCTAATCTATCATTTGGCAAGAATTTATTTTCTGCCACTTACATGCAGAGAGCACACACTTCATTTTCTAATTTTCTCCCTAAAGAAGAGGTTTTATTGTTCCTCTAACAAAAAATTGTTAGAATTTACATAACTACCCCAGCTTATAGTCTGCTCCCATGAAATAATACTGCATAAGTATCTAAGCATATCTTTAAGGCATGTAGAACACATTGAGAAATTGGGCAAACTTTTTAATCTGCATTGCTGTGCTATAGGAAGCTGTTTATAAAATATCTTATTAAATTTAAAATGATGTTATACAAAGAAAATTACTACATATCACATGAGAGTCAATTCAACTCTAGGCAGAGGAAATTTCCAGGTTACTTGGTTGACATCAAAGATGTTTTAGACTTAGGAGAGGCTGCTGACTGACAGAGCACTTTACAACAGTCTCCCTGGGGCTCCGACTGTCTATCAATCAAAATTTTCAGTTGATAGTTAAGAACATCTATACCATTTCAGCAATATTATTTTAATTAGAGATATTTGAAACTGAAGATTTAAATATAGTAAGTAATATATGTGTATTAAAGCAATTGATACATCTTTAAAATTTGATAATGAGATTAAGATGAAGTTGATAATGAAATTTCCTGCTTAGGGTTTGAAGATAAACATACCATCTGACCACTTGTAAAAATGCTTCAAAAATATTTAGAATCTGTGTGTGAAGAAGGTTTACACTTTGATTAGGACAATGAAGAAGAAACTGTGTACATAAATGTGTATTTTTCTGCGTGAATGACTACCTGTAATGTGTGCATCTATTCAGGAAAATGTGTTTTGTGTCATGTGTTTATGTGCTTGCCTGGGAAAGCTGTTGCAAACATGGATTTCAGTGTCAATTGTAAGACAGAACTGAGGGAATTTTATACATGTATTTAAGCTGCTCCTGATTTCAAATCTTGCATACAGGTATACAAAACTTTCCAGTTAGCCATTTAAAGGAAATGAACAAAGTAGATAATTGAAGCAGGTAAGCATGATAAAAGATCTACTACATGTCAGAACGTAAAGTTTCAGATTGTAGAAAATATAAGTTATCTAAAATGTCAGTAAGCTTCATAAAGGGTAAACCTGGAGATAGGACAATAATCTCTGATGCTGATAGAAAGCAAAGGACGTCAAAGGGAGGAAGATGAAACCATTAATTTTTTAAGGTATCTGAATGGGTACATTTTATTTCTATAATAAAATGAAATGGCAATTCTGGAATAACTAGTACATAAAATACTGAAAAGTAATTGCAGTCACCAGCACCATGAATCTGTAGTCTATAAACAGAAGTGAATGAGTTCAATTGGAGGCCCACATTGGAAGAGAAACCAAAATAAGGTAGCACACCAAAAAAAAGAAAGGCAGAAAGAGAAAAGACAGGAAACATTAAGTTCATTCAAAGATCCGCAGCGTAGTATATACAGCACATGCCATTGTCTACATAACTCCTTAACTAACGTTCATAACCTAATGGAGAAAAGTAGAAGAAAGCCTTTAAGTACACAGGAAATTAGATCCATTTTAGAAAAATAAATCTAGAATAAGATGAAAAACTCAATTCCAAAATACCAACAAGATCCTTTGTGGAATTTCTAATAAATAAGCAAGTTTTAGTAGCAGTTGTTGGGCTTTAGGCAAGTATGTACATGTTCCAAATTATACACCATTGGCTACTGTGGTTATAGAAACACAGGACGGACCCAAGTTAAATTATGGTAGTGTAGCAGACTTCCGGGAAGATGGAGACCAGGTGAGTGGCAGAGGGAAACTCTCCCAGAGACTGATCCTTTACGCGCGGGTGCCGGGTCCGCGGGTGCGAAATTCCAACTGATCGTGTTGCTCTCCGTGGCCTGAGCACTAAAGGGTTAGCTGGATAAGCCACGGTGAGAAGTGGGCGGGTCCTGAGAGCTGGGCGCCACAGGCGATCTGCTGCACTTGGGCCGCAGCTCGGCTGAATCCGCATACAACCGAGAGCAATTGCGACGGGACAGACCCTCCCAGCTCCTGAACCTGATTGGCTCAGAGGCAGCTGTACCCAGGATTTGTTGGAGGCCGCGGAGCAGAGCAAACTCAGAGAGCACGCTCCTGGGGCAGACTGCACCAATCTCGGCAGCGGTCTGGGATCCCGCTCAGAGTCCCGCCCCCACAGCTGGCACCGCAGGAACTGTGGCAGCTGCGGTTGGCAGCTTCTGTGAGAAAGCCGAGGAGGCAGAAAAGTGCCTGGGAGCACCAGGATCTCCTGCCGGCACGGATCTCGGAATGGGTGAGCCAAGTGAACACCACAGCAGGATTTCTGAGTCGGAAAGAAGCTCGATCCAGGGAGATACATCTGAGCGGCATTCCTGTCTGCACGATCCCAGGGTGAGTTGATTGGGCGCCCTGACCTGTTTTTTCTGAGTCGGGAAGAAGCTCCGCCCAGCGAGGGACATCCGAGCAGCTATACGGACTGCAGGATCCCCCGGGTTGGAAGAGCTGGCTGGGCGCCCCCACGGAATTTGTTAGGGGGGGAGGAACTCCACCCAGGGAGGAACACCTGAGTGGCCCCTGCCTGCAAGGTCCCTGGGGCGGCGAGCTGTTTATGCGCCCCAGCCAGGTCTTGGGGTAGGGAGTAGAAGCAGAAATCTCAGCAGACAGCTTAAGGTACGTTCTCCCAAAGAGAAGGAATCATTGGAGCAGCCTCTGCAGCAGACCTTTGCCTGCTGAACGGCCTGGGGAATTTACAGCTCCACATTTTGAATCTGATACCCAAAAATGGGAAAACAGAGGAACAAAATGCAGTCTCAAAACTCAACCCCACCCAGAACAAGTTTTGAATGCGAGGATACAGGGGAACCAGGAAGCCACATACCTGCAAGTTATGAAACGATTGCATCCGAAATGAAACAACTCCAAAAGGCCATAAAAGAGCTTAAAGCAGAAATAAGCCACATACCTGCAATGATCTCTCAGACAAAAACCGAGCTGAAAACGATGATGGAAGAAATGTTCCGTACACATAGAGAAGAAATAGATAAAAGACTAGAAGAAAATAGGAAACAAATGGAAACGTTACAAGAGCAATTCAGGAATGAATTACCAATAATTAAACAGGGCCAAAGAGAATGCCAGGATTTGAAAACTTACAATGAAAGCTTGCAAAACCACTTAAATGAAACCGAAGATAGAATTTCAGAACTTGAAGACAGCATGGCAGCTTATGAGTGTGAAAGGAAGAATCTCATGATATTATCAAAGACATAAGAAAAGTCAATCCAACAGCTCCAAGAGGAGGCAAAACGTAACAATATTCGAGTTATAGGAGTGGGTGAAACAGCAGGAGACCACACAAACAATATAAAAAGAATATTTCCTGAAATAATAGCAGAAAATTTCCCAAACAAGGTAAAAGATACTGAAGTTCAGTTAAGGGAAGCATATAGAACCCCAATGATCCATAACCCAAAGAAAAACACACACAGGCATATAATAGTCAAGATCCCAGATATCCAGCAAAAGAACACAATATTAAAAGCTGCTAGAGAAATGAAACAGATCACCTATAAAGGAAAGCCCATCAGAATCACAGCAGACTTCTCAACGGAAACCATGAAATCAAGAAGAGCTTGGAGCG
>PVLD010019914.1:0-35100 GCA_004027595.1 Dinomys branickii
CTCTGTCGGGAGTCGCCGGAGAGCTGCGCCGGGTCGGGGGGGCGGGAGGGATCGAGCTGTCTGTATTCTCGGGGCGCCAGGACCCAGCAAATCCCTCTCTCCCGCGCGGCTCGCCCGACACGCGCGAAACGTGGGATTGCCGGGCGTCTCCGCCGCTAACAAGCCGATCTCTGTCGGGAGTCGCCGGGGGGCTGCGCCGCCTCGGGAGGCGGGAGGGATCGAGGCGTCCGTGCTCTCAGGGCGCTAGGATCCAGCAAATCCCTCTGTCCGCTTCCGGCGGCGTTTGTGGCCCTGCGCGCGGCTCACCCGACATGCGCGAAACGTGGGACCGCCGGGCGTCTCCGCTGCCAACAAGCCAATCTCTGTCGGGAGTCGCCGGGGGGCTGCGCCGCCTCGGGAGGCGGGAGGGATCGAGGCGTCCGTCCTCTCAGGGCGCTAGGGCCCGGCAAATCCTCTCCGCTTCCGGCGGCGTTTGTGGCCCTCCACGCGGCTCGCCCGACACGCGCGAAACGTGGTATTGCCGGGCGTCTCCGCCGCTAGCAAGCCGATCCCTGTCGGGAGCCGCTGGGGGGCTGCACCGGCTCGGGAGGCGGGAGGGCCCTAGGCGGCCGCGCTCCCTCTGCGCTTGGACCGATCCCAGCTTCTTCCCCGCGGGGATCGTCCCTGGCTCCCAGCGTCTTAGACTTTCCCACGTCTCGCCCCGGCAGCCTGGTCCGCCCTACCACATCTCCCCCAGCATCTCAGAGAAATACGCCCAGTTTAAACTTCCCAGCCGAGGTCACGGCATTCACGCTCGCCAAGTCTGTCTCGAGCTGGTGGTGTTTATTAAGGAGGTTCGCTCCCTTGCTGCTCACCTGGTCGCCATCTTCCCCGGGGATCGAGCATCAGTCTTTCTTGATACGGTGCTCAGTGCATGATTTGTTTTCTCTTCTTTAATAAGCTCATTTGCTCTTCTTTAAAAGCGTTAATCGCATTTTCAATTTCTCCATCATTTCTCCGAGCTTTTCGACAAAATCAGGTGTAGGCTTCATATCTTTTAACTGATGCTGAAGCTTCTTTACATTGTTATGTATTCTGGCTAGTTGTGGCTGGATTTCTGCTCGTTCCGTTTTCTTGCTGTTAATCACTTTATTTTCCAATTCTTCCAGCCTACTGTGCTCAATTCTGAACTCATTTTTTTTTTGGCTGTAGAAATGACTGTGTTTCTCTTTTTCTATAGTAATAATTTGACTTAAAAAATTTTCTGCTCTGCCTATGAATTCTGCTTTCTTTGTTCCATTAACTTTCTGCTTCCAGTTCTGAAGTTGAAAAGGATGAATTCCACCTGATGTGCTAACGCAGCCATCATTCTGTGGCGCTGCTGGACCTCTTTGCTGCCGGGCACGACTCTGCCACCGCCCCGGCCACCACCCTAGGTGCCGCTGCCACAACCTTAGTCAGGGCGGGCATGTTTCCTCAGGGCTTGCAGTGCGGGGCCGCCCAGGCTGAGGGACAGGGTCAAGGCGCGGGTCAGGGCCTGGCTCATTTCTCAGTATTTCTAAGAAATTATTTTAATTACCTTTGCCTTTGCTGTTGGCACTATACATGTTGGCAACTTATAGGGATTTGTTTTCTAGCTTGAATGAATCTTCAGTTCTTTTTCTCCAAAGGAATTATATTGATATATTATCTTATAAAATGATTGATGTTTACATATTTATTTGGTGCCATATTTGTTACATTTTTATTTATATGTTTTACTTAAATACTCCAGGGAGCATGAAAAGAAGCCATATTTCAGATAATATTTAAATTTATTTTTAACTGATACAGAAAAATTATACATATTTATGGGGTATGAGATAACGTTTTGATACACACATGCATCATATAATGTCTAAATCAGGGTAAACATATCTATCCTTTTGAATATTTATCATTTCTTTATGGTAAAGCCACTCAAATTTTTTTCTTCTAGATTTTGAAAATACCCATATAGAGTACATGTTTATTATCTATAGCCACCACACTGTGGAATACATCTGCCTTCTTGTGTGTTGCAGTACTGTTCACAAGCATCAAGAATGGGAGAGAAACTAAGTCCTCATCTTGCTCCTGTCACACTGTACCACAGGATGCTTTAATCAATCTTGGTCCATGCCTCCCTACCTGGGACTTTCTACAATCTCTGTAAACTGCCATGCTGCTCTTAACCTCTGTGTGATCAATTTTTTATGATGTTGTCACATGGCTCTTGTTTCTTTGTCTGATTTATTTTATTTAACATAATAACTTCTAGGTCCATCCTTGGTATCCCATATGACAGAATGATGATGTCCTTTATATGACTCAGTAGTATTCTATTGTGTGTAGCTTCATGTCCCTGTTTTTCTTTATCCATTCACGCATAAATGAGTACTTAGGTTGTCTCCAATTCCTGGCGCTTATGAATAGTCCTGCAATATACACAGAAGTGCTGATGTCTCCCCAATAGACTAATATCATTTCCTTATAGTTCTATTTTTAATCTTTACAAAAATATCCATACTGTTTTCCATGATAGAAAGCCTGTTTATTCATCTTATTTTTAGAAATAACCTCCCATTGCTACAACAAGCAGAAACACTGACACAACAGATAGATTTGTTTACCTTGATGAGCACTGATTGGGATCGTTCCCAAAATATCAGGCCTTGATCTCCGGTGGTCTAGGGCTTATATGGGTTAAGAAATCAGTAAGTACAGAGGCAGAATGGCTTGTCAACTGGGGATTGTTTCTTACAATATGCATCACAGTGACCAGTCCTTTCTAAGAAACAAAAGCAGTGGGAACTATAACCAGAATTGTCACCTGGGCAACCAAGAAACTGAAGTATACTGGCTGGGGGTGTGTGTGTGTGCCGTTTTCTGCTACACCATCACTTCTACCACATTTTCATGGTTGGAAGTGAATTGCTATTTTCACGGCACTCAGTGGGTGGGGGTTACACAAGGCCACAAGAACCAGGAGGCTCCATGTGAGCCATGCTGCTACACATCTCATCTACCAGAACTTCGAGTTTAAAGCACATAAAAGTCATGACGTTCTACTTTCTGGCATAGTCTCCAATTCAGCACACCATCAATATGTAAACAAATGTAGGGAGTGGTGGAAGCTGGAAATTGATCACATGTGTAGGGGTACGGCAAAGCAGGTCTGAGAACAAAGAGCACCTGAGGCAAGCCACATGATCAAGCCGCTTTAGTCCAAAGAACACCAAGCCCTGAGACAATCCAAGCAATCAGTTGCTAGGCAAAGCGGTATCACATGATATAAACTTGTCAAATGTATAAGTAAAGGCTGTATGGTAGTTTTGCAATTCCTTTCCTCTGATCTGGAGAGAGAGGGCTCCACCTGACCTCAGCCTTTGTCTATTTTTCCTTCCTCTCACCTGGGAACTTCAAGAATAACAGAAGATGTGGCAAACAATATTTCCTTTGCACAAATCAACATGTGGACACAATTTCTGGAGCATTGGCTATTTCTACAGACATCTTCCAGCTTTTTCTGGGGTTGGTCTTAGCTGTATAGTACTATGATATTCCCTGGTGTCTGCTACACCAGAATTGCCTCTCCATCAAAGTCTTGCAACCCACAACCTTCCCAAACCTAAATGTCCTCTATGATTCTGATTTTTCCTCCAAAGAAGGAAATCATCTAGCTTCACAATACTTTTTCTTTGGATTTATTTTTGGATTTTTTTTTGGTACTGGGAATTGAGCTCAGGACCTTGTACTTTCTAGGCAGGTGCTTATGCCATTGTGCTATAGCCCCAGCCCTGGATTTATTTTTGGTCTCAGATGCGAAGACTTTAATAAAATGTACCTGCTCTTAGATGGTTGTGATATCACGATGCCTATAATCACAGGACTCTGGGACACTGAGGCAAGATGACCCTAAGTTTGAACCCAGGTGTGCAACTTAGTAAGAACCTGTCTTAAAGTAAAAGTAAAGATCTGGAGATGCAGTTCAGTGTGAAAGCTCTGGCTTTGATCCCAAGAACTGCTAACAACAACAACAACAATAATAATATTAGTGGCGCCTGCTTATTTGTTTCTTTCTCATGGGTAGTGTTTTTAATTCATGAATTGGTCTACACGTAAATAGCAGTCTCTTGAAAAATTGCATAAAGTATCTCCTGTATAGATCTGTGTTGAAGGAAACAAAATTTGGAGATTGTCTTTACTTGATTCAGAGAAAAGTTTAATACATTGCTAATCAAAGTAGATATGGAAGGAAGTATGGCATTTAGCTATATGCACACAAGTGACAGAGAAGACACTAAGAAGACACCAGATGGGACTAGTGGGGAGATAAATACAAAAGACAGAGGCTGTGTGTTGAGACATTTACAATGCTTTAATCATGCAAACTGCATTATTAAATTGAAGTCATTATATATTAGGTACATGACATAAATGCTATGGTTATAGTCAAGAATTTGATATAAAAACTGAAATAGAGACCTGGTTTTTCATATGCTCAAATCTCAACAAAGAACACAAGCCACGGAAACAGGAAAATATGGTCCAAGGAGTAAATTAAATCTTCAGAGAGTGTCAAATCTTTTTTCAAGAAATACAGAACAGTGACTTATATGAAAACAAATTTAAAATAACCACATAGACTCGGGGCAGTGGCACACAAGTGAATCCAAGCGCTCTGGGATCCCGAGGCAAGAACATCACAAGTTCAAACCCACCCTGGGCAACTTGGTACTTAGCAAGATGTAGCTCAGTGAAAAAACCTTGGGTTTGATCCCTAGTGCTGCAAAATAATAATAAAAATAATCATCTCAAAGATGGTCAACAGGCTAGAGAACACAGATAGGAAGCAAAATCAGGAAAATTATGAATGAGTAAAACAAGAATATTAATAGAGATATAAATTATTAAAAAGAGATACTTTGAAGCTGAAGAATACAATTGAAATTGAAGTATTTGATAGATTGTTCATAACAAACTGTATCAAGTGGAAGAAAAAAATCATCAAACTTAAGGACATGTTAGAATTATTGAAGCAATTAAGCAGCAGAAAATAAGATGCACAAAAATGAAGATATCTTAAAAGAATTGTGGGATATAATTAAACTAAAAATTTTTCCATTGTGAAAGTTCCAGAAGGAGAAGAGAAAGAGAAAACGAAACAGAGCAAATTTTAAAAAAATAACAAAACTTGAAAATTCTCAAATTTAAAGTAGTGGGCATACATATGCAAAAATCTGAATAAACATCAAACATTAGAAATTCAAAGACAACCATATTTGCACATATAATCAAAACATCAAAAGTCACAGAAAGGATCCCAAAAGCAACAAAGGAAAGGTAATACATCATATACAAGGAAGGTATGTAAAAATGTATCAACACATGTCTCAGCGAAATCAAAGGTTCCTTAAAAATGCTCATGTTCAGGATCACGAGTTCAAGGACAACCTGGGCAACTTAGTGAGATTGTGTCTCAACATAAAAGATTTAAATAGCGGGAATATAGCTGGCAAAAAGGTGTAAATTTTATTTAATTTCTTTTTTCAGATTATTTTCCTTATTAGTGCATGCTTTTAGTATAAAATGTTTACATTCTTGCATAGAGTTAGTACATGTACATCTTAATTCCTGTTTTCATCCCTTTCCCCCCCAACCCCCACCATCCATCTCATGACCACCTTCTCCTTTTTGTATGTGTTTGCAGTACATAATGTTTAAATTACCTGTGTGAGGTTGACACATGTACATATCTTAGTTCCTTTTTTCATCCCCTTTATCTTCCCTGCCTCTCCTGTCCTCTCTCCCCCTCTCTTGACCTCCTTCCATTCTGAGAAAGATCTGTTCTCCTATTCCTTATTATTTACCTTTTATTTCGCTCTGTGTCTATACTTTGGATTTTGTATATAAAAGAAACCATGTGATATTTAAACTTGTGTGTCTGATTTTTAACATTATGGTCTTAGTGTGCATCCATTTTCCTACAAATGACTCAAGTTTACCTTAATGGCAGAGCAGTACTCCATTGTGTTAAATACCATATTTTCTCAGTTCATTACTCTGTTGACTGAAATACAAATAGGTTCCCTCCAAGATGTAGCTATTATGAACTGTGCTGCTATAAGCACAGGTATGCATGTATCATTGTAATATGTCTTCAGTTCTTTCAGGAAACACTTACTTTAAGTTACTTTTGAAAGAGTTGTTTATCTTTTTAGAGTGCTTCAATCATTTCAGCTGCAGAAGGCCTCATACATACAACAGGACTCAGAAATACACACATGCAGTGAATACAGAATGCCCCCGCATTACAGCACTGCTGGTGTAGCGGTATCATGCAATATTCCCAGAATACTCCCACATTCTTATTAAAGACAGGTCAGAAAACAATGCTTAGATATGAAACATGAAGATGAACGAAGGCCATAAGGGCCACAAAACGATGTGATGAATGCTGAGACATTTTTCAGTCTTTCCAATTTGTACTCCCAGGGAGATCAGACTGTCTTTGCAAGCAGCCTCCACATGGCTTTCTTGATGTCTCTGTTTCTTAGGCTGTAGATGAATGGGTTAAGCATGGGGGTGACTACGGTGTACACTACCGAGGCCACTGCACTCTTCCTTGGAGGAAGTGAGACTGCTGAACTGAGGTACACCCCAAGGCCTGTCCCATAAAACAAGCAAACCACTGACAGGTGAGACCCGCAGGTGGAGAAGGCTTTGTACTTCCCCTCTGGTGATGGGACTCTTAGGATGGAGGAAACAATTTTATAGTAAGAGAAAAGGATCCCTGAGATAGGAAGAAAGCCAGAGATGGCACCCACGAAGTACATGACTATATTGTTAGTAAAAGCATCAGAACAGGCAAGGTTGAGGAGCTGTGAAGGGTCACAGAAGAAATGAGAAATTTCCACATTCTTGAAGTAGGTAAGTTGTAACAAGGTTGAATTATGCAGCTGGGAGACCAAAAGGCTGGTGAGCACTGACACCAAAACCAACAAGCCACAGAGGCGAGGGTTCATGATGAGCTGGTACTGCAAGGGGTGACAGATGGCCACAAAGCGGTCATAGGCCATCACACTTAGAAGCAGACTGTCCAAACATCCAAAGAGCATAAAAAAAGACATCTGTGTGAGGCAACCTGCATAGGAGATGGCTCTGCTGTGAGTTAGGATGTGCATAATCATCTTTGGGACTGTGGTGGAGGTAAAGCAGATGTCGGCCAAGGACAGGTTGGAGAGGAAGAAGTACATGGGGGTGTGGAGGTGGAAGTCAGAGCTGACGGCCAGGATGATGAGCAGGTTCCCCAGCACAGTGACCAGGTACATGGACAGGAAGAGTCCAAAGAGGATGGGCTGTAGGTTTGGATCCTCTGAGAGACCCATGAGATGAAATTCTGAGACCTGTGTTATATTTTGTGCCTCTATATTGCTTGAACACCTTTTGAAAAAGAAAAGTTTGTTTTAAAAAAGGAGATAAGCTAACCTCCTATGAGTTTATCCCATATGTCACTTGGGCAGTGAATTTGTTTACTTATTGACAGTCCTGAGCGTCGGTCTGGTAGGTGTCATTTCAACAAGTTGGTTCTTGTTTGCACAAGATATACTCATATGTCTGTTTACTTGTTTTACATCAACTATTTTTTGCATACTTGTTTAGTTAGAATGTTGTAATTTGCCTTTGACGTTTGTTTCTAGTGAAATCTAATAAGTTCTGGTTACTTTCTTTTACTAACTTGTGTTTACTTTATTTGTGAAAAATAACCTATCATTTTGTGCTGCAGTCTGTGAAAACTCTTATCATAAGTATGTTAAATATAATTTTTATACTTCTCCAGAACTCAGTGATAACCTTTTTTTAGCTTAACTTTAAAAATTGTTAGCTTTATGGAAAAAATAAAACAAAATTTCATTATAAAATAGGAGAAAAGCAATAGTTAATACATTGCATACTGTTATCTTCAAAGTAGGTTACTCAGAGTACAAGACAGGGGCATAAAAAATTCTCCAGATAATATTAGCGCAAACCTTTATTTTTAATGAACTATGAGAAACTAGTAGTATAACTATCTCGAATTTGTTTCCTCTTTCCTTCCTTCCTTTTCTCTTTCCCCTATCCTAGTTCTTTCCTTCTGAATGATTTCTTCCCATTTCACTCTTTTACAGCACAAAATGGACACATTCGGGACCCTGAGACTGGGTAGGAAGTGCCAAAAGATCTGCAAAAGAAAAGAAAACTGAGAAAGGAAGAGACGTTAACGTATTGGAGTGGAGAAGTTCGTTTTGTGAAACGGAAAGACAAAATAGACTTCTTATCATCCACTATTCATGATACAGAAATGACAGGACTTGAAAGATAAAAATGAAACCTAAATCTTCCAGTAGTGCTCAGTGATGATAGTAGTTTTATGGGTGGTGCTGACAGAGTTGCCCAACATCTAACAAGCTGTTCTGCAGCCAAAAAGTAAAGAAAAATGTGATGAAACATGTTTGCACCATCTACAGCAGGCAATACGGATCTCATTTGTTATTTATTCAAACCAAGGGGTTTCAAAAATCATTTACAGTTATGTTAGGCCTAATAGATCAAATAGTTGAAAAATATGGGATCGCAAAATACCTAACAGGATGTCCTTCATCAGCACCCTCACCATTATGGGAGACATTTTACTGTGATTACACCACCCACAGAGAAAAGGGAGGGGCCAGCACAGCCAGGTAAAGGGTGCTGCTCAAAGAAAGACAACCATGCAGAAAGAACTGAAAAAGAGACTAGATGGTGCTGTCCAGATTATAATGAGGGGTTGTGTATTGAATGTGTTCATATATACCCATACACAGAAAAATTATTGAACAAATTTGATAACATTTTCATTTTTGTATTTCTGGTTATATTGTCTTATAAAAATTAACGAAAAATATGCAACTTCTGATTATCATGTATTTAAATAATTGATTGTAAGTGGTTCACCAGGACCCAGCATTGCATCTAACTTTTAGATTAAAGCACCTCACTGGTAACAGTTGTGACATCTGAGGTCCATGCACTCAACAATATTTCTCACTGGAGAGAAACTCAATCTTATTAAAATTGTTTAATCATTGATTATTGAGCTGGTTTCATTCTACGCATCTACTCTAGAGACAATCAACTAAAGTATGTTTAAAAAACTAAAACCTTAGAATATATTTGTGATTACAATAAATCATTCTTTTTTCAGATTAATTATTGAGAAGTAGAACTTGTTCAGATGGAAAGGGGAATGGGAGGGAAGCATAGAAGGGAAAAGGAATTTTTAATAAAAGAGAGCATGAAAGGAAAAAATGGAAACAGAGTTTTTGTAAGTGGGGAGAAGAGGAAGGGTTGAAGAGGGGAGGGGAATGGGAAAAGAAAATTAAGACGTATTACGTACAGGTACAAATTCTCCATGATGAATGTGACCATTATATACGGCAAACATGTACTAATAAAAATAGACAAAGTATGGAATAAGAAATATCACTTTATAGTTAAGAAAAAATTCTAATTCAAACAAAGTAAGAAGTAGCCCTATTTTATTTAAATATAAAGCAAAATCTCTGTGATAGATACTGATAAACTTTATAATTGTTAAAACTATTGTATCTGGGTTTTGAATTAGAGTCAAATGTTCAACACCAGAAAGCATTTTTGTGCCAGTTATATTCATGAATTTTCATCTTGTTTTGGTTTTCATTTTGTTCCTTTATGGAAATTAGTGCTCAGTCAAAAATGTAGATTATCTTTTAAAGGTCTCAAAAAATAACAGCTATCCCTGTTCAAATGGACTTCAGATTTTAACAAATATTGTAGTTTGGTTTAATGCACAAATAATGCACATCTGAGTCATTACATAATAATTAGCATTTAAGAAATTTTTCTTTTTAATTCTAGGTATGGTAGGGCACATGTCATTCCAGTATTCAGGAGGCTGAGGCAGGAGGATCATTGTGAGTTTGAGGCCAGCCTGGGCTACATAATGATTTCAAGGCCATCTGGGACTATAGAGTGAGCCCTTGTCTCAAACAACAAAAATGGACATTAAAACTAGGAATACTTTTTCTATTTTTCATTTTACTCAGTATTCTTATATCAACTTCACACAATACCAAGGAAATGCCTGGTATCTGACACTTCTTGGTGTCTTTGGTTGTACAGCTTGGTTAAAAGGGCTTAAATGTATTCTTTTATTTTATTAACACATTATAATAAATGTATACCTTTGGGATACAGAATGAGGTTAGGTTCTATGTGTATAATGTAGAGTGATTGGATCAAGCTTAATGGATATCTAATCTTAAGCAATTAGAACTGTTATGCCCTCAGCAAATCAAATCCTGTTGTTGACACTTGAGGAAGACAAGGAGTGCCCCAAATCCAGGCCCAACACCCAGCCTCTTTACATCTAGTCACCAGCTTCACTGCAATATTTCCTAAGGCTGGGGTTTCAATCCTCCAGTCGTCTCCCTGAAGGTGACGATCAGTCCTCCCTTCTCTTGGCATGTCAGCATGGTTTAATTTTGGGGGGAAAACACAAAAGAGAAAAGTACAAAAAGGCTAATAAAACAAACAACCAGGGGGTTCCCACATGAATAAAATGGAAATCATGCATAAGCTTACTTTAGAGACACTCTTAAGAAATTGAATTAAAATATGTAAAGTACTTAGAACAGTAGTCACCAATCCTAGTTGATCATTATACTTAACTGTGAGCATTGAAAGGTACCAATGTCCTACGAGGCTTACAATCAATTAAATAATGCTCCCTACTCATGTGGTACATACTAGTTCAGGCTGAGGACCAATGCCTTCGAATATTGCCAGGAACTAGAAAATACTCAATTACTAGTACCAGTGTACAGTACAAGGATCACTGTGCGTTGAGGACTTGTGAGGAGTTGGTGCATGTACCTAACTCATCTTATTCCCCTCTTCATCCCCTTTCGCCTCTCCCCCACCTCTTGATCCTCTTCCCACTTGAGAAACCTACTTGCAGTTATCTATCTTTTGTTTTGCCCTTTATTTATATTTTGGGCTCATAAAATAATTAAATAAATTTTTATCATTTGCTATTTGCTTCAGAACTCTTATGTTATGGAGATTTGAAATATTAACCAATAAATTTTGGGTTTTCTTATACCCATGCCTAATTCTATCCTTCCATATACTGTCCCTCAGATTCAACAGCTGTCATGAATTTGGTAAGTATATTTTCTGTCAACTATCTCATAACATGAGAGTTAATATAAAAGCTATAAGTTTCCTTGAAAATTTGTGTAACTAGGGTGTAGTTATATATTGTATCTGAAACATTCTTGTTTACTACAACATGGAATTACTCTTTCCATAGCATACATAGTAAGATATAACCCTTTAATTAATGCCTAGTACAGTAATTCCTGAGGGCTGGACTTCATTTTACTTAAGAAGATTTTTGCAATACAATTTCTTATGACAGTAATCTATCCAAATTCTGTGTTTTACTCTCTTGTCACACAAGTGAGACTTTATATACGGCCTGTACGAGGTCAGTAGCTGTTGAAGTGGTATCGCCCAGTGCATGTTCAGTGTTACTATTTATTGCCTGCATTGCCTGTACTATTTATTTTTTGTCAAAGAGAAATGGCTGTCGCTATCAACTGCATTGTGTTATACAGCTATCAAGTGACAATATTCCTGAAGCTTGTCTAATAATCATTTCATGATAACTCCATGTGAAAATTTTCATATAAGTAATAGTTCCATATGTCAGATATCAAAACTTGCCTGTAAAAAGCATTTCATTCATAGAAACTTCTACACTGGTAACTTATAAAAGTCCCTATAAGGCACTGATTCATTCTTCTGCCTCACAGATGAATTTAGTGAATGCTAAGAGCGAGAGAAAAGACAGTCTGCTTTACTTTTTCCACCTGTAGTCAAGCACGTTTGACAAGAAAACTCATCCACCTCTTCTTGAGGACACACATCCCTGAGACTATGACCAGCAGACAGAAGCGTGGGTCACACCATGTTCAAAAATTCTCCCATCAGTACGTGTAAGCCACTGCACCTCTCTGGGCTGACTCTCCTTATCTGGAAATTGGGAGAATCATATTTATCTCTAGACATGTAAGGCACATAAAGAAGATAACAATAAACATTTGTCCATTGTTTTGTAAAGAGAACTTGAATCATTATTAGAGTTTATTCCAGGTCTGTTAATGAAACACAATCCCATAACAACTTTAATACCCTTGAATTTGATTATGTGGCTGAGAGAATAGATTTTACTTGTCTCTGGGCACGGAGACACAGAATTATTTGAAATCTTAAAATGTTTCTCAATCCAGGGAATAATATTTACTCCTTCTGGCAATTGTGATAGTGCTTCTTGATAATCCCAGCACTCTGGGAGGCTGAGGAAGGAAAATTTAAAGTTCAAGACCAGCCTGGGCAATTTAGCAACTTTTGAAGCCCTATGATGAAATTGTTCTAGGAATTTAAAAAGCATTGAGGATATAATTCAGTGTGAAGACTCTGGGATCAAGCCACAACAGTGCATAAAAAATTAAATTAAATTTAAAAGTGGCTGGGGATATAGCTAACTGTGAAGACCCTGGGTTCAATCCCTAACACACACACACACACACACACACACACACACACACACACACACTTTTTTCATGTTTATGAGAATGTTTGAACAGGTTTTCGAAAGTTAAATGTTTTAGATTCTATGACATGGAAAGTTCCAAATTGCATAGAGAAAGCACAGAATAGACTTTGATCTTGTTTTTGTGCTATGGAACATCTGTGAAACCATTAAGCACAGGTAGACAAGGACCCCAAACTGTGCAACCTACATAGAGGACACTTTTTGTGCAAACCAAAGAAGGGTCCATTCAACATGTACCAGAGAATTTGTTATTTTTGTAGACAAGTCTGTGTCAAAGACTCTCTGCAAAATGAGAAAGGAGTGTAACTCAGTCATTTTCCTCCAAATTCCTATATCAATTTAGGCAAAAAATGGACTTAAGGACAAAAATAAAATTATTTGATATCCTACTATCTTGTTTTGAAATTCAGCATCAGTATTTTTATTGATTTTTTTCTTTAAAATAAAAAAATTCAGAAAACCTATTAAAAAGAGAAACTGGAATGAGAAAAAGGAGAAAAGAAGGAAGACAAAAGGAAAAATAGATAAATACATATATATGTATATATAAACACATATATGTAATGTCTATACATACACACAATAGTTAAGACAGTTACACTAATTGTTATTACCTCATTGAAAGGCAAGGTTTATGTCTCTATTGCTCGATCAGTTTTTCATGCCTACATCTTGTAATATGAGCAACTACTTTGAAGATAACCATATGCAGCATACTAACCAGTGTTACTCTCCTACAATCTTGTTTTGAAATTTTATACCATTGTTAATGTTTATTTTCCTTTTCTTTAAAATAAAAAGAAGAACTGAAGAAAAAAAAAGATGGATGGAGAGGGGAGGAAGAGAAGGAAAAGGAGATGAAAAAGGGAATTAAGGTGCCTTATGTACACAAACCAATTCCCCACATGAGACCAAACATGTTCTGAAAAATGTAACTATAAAAAAATCCCAGATCTTCATGCCACAGAATGCCTTATGGTATAGTTGAATGGTATAATGATAATAATAATCATAAAAAGAAAATGAATTTTTCCCTTATGTGTACCCCCTATACACTTGATCACAGAAGTAGCTTTGATTGTCAATTTAACCCTGACTCATTGGAGCATTATCAAGTAGGAATGAACTCTGATGCCAATACTGAGCCTCAAAACTAAGAACGTTCTGCATTTCACACAGATATAAATAGAGTAAGAGTTTCAAGTTTACATCTTTTAGTTTCAGAGACACAAAAAATAAACTTTCGTTATTCTGTTTGCTAAACTTCCAGAAGTTAAAAGTGGAGACAAACATGTCTCACCCCGTGTCATGTCTTTCAGTGGTATTCAGTTTCCTGTGTCTGAGCAGGACCTAAAGCCTTGGTGTGAAGTCTTCCTTTGAGACGGAGAAGGGCTGAATTTCAAGAATGGAGAGGATATGGGGAACTGAAGGGAAACTCAGGATCGATTGTGAGAAAGGAATCCGCCCCGAGTTGTTGCAGCACATTCCCTGACTCCTGTCTATGATCTCAGCTGTCCTTCCCATGTTTGGAGGAGTAAGAGGCACCCACTCTTCTCCACCGAGGTGTGCCAGGAACCACCAAAGAGAAGAGCCCAGTGAGTTGTGGGCAGCATCTGGGAGTGGAGAGTGGAGAAATGGCTGGTTGTGTTTTCAGGCGAGAACCTTGGCCGGGTGTGCTATGTCTGGAGTGAAAATGTTCAGTTCAAACCTAACTCACCCAAGTTCCATCCTAGGACATGGAGCCAGTTATATGAGAAAGCGCCTGTGGTTTCCTCAAGTAAAAGAATAACAGTGTGTCACTGACAGCCTGGAAGCAATTATGCAGATGAAATTAATCAATCTACAAGAGACTGGGACCCAGGAAACTTCGATAAAAGTTTATGATATGGTTATCGTAACATGTCGTCCTCCTAAGCCTCTTCATCCTTATCACCACCTCATCATTTTGAAGCATTTAGGGGACAGTTTAGAGGGACTAATTTCATACTATGTTGAGAGATATGCCCAAGGGAGCTAGAATGAGTGTGGAAAGAAAGCAGAACTCCAAATGAGGGTTCTCACATCCCCAACAGAATCAAGAAAGCAGCCATGGTTTCTGGTGGCTGGGCAGTGACAGATAGCGGAGGGAAGGCAGGGCTTGGATATCTGGTACCAAAACCCAGTTAGGTAGGAGGGATGTATTGCAGTGTTCTACAGAACAGTAGGGTGGCTGTAGCTTACACCAATTAACTGCGCATGTTATTAAAACTAGAAGAGGGAGTTTGAATGTTTCAAACACAAGGAATGGCAAACACTTAAAGAAACAGGAACGCTAATTTCCCTAGTCTCACTGATGGATACATTATCCTAATTGATGTACACATATGTCACACCATCACAGTGTGTCCCATACATATGTAGTTATGATGTCAGTTAATGTTTTAATTGTAAAGATCACTTGTGAAAAATCTTCCTCTACCTCTGAGTTATATCTTTGCACTTGAGAGTCCTCCCAGGTAGTTACTCCAGCTTCTTGACTGGATGAGGGAGAAGCGATATTGTCCGAGTCTCTCCTGCAACTGGTCCTCCCCACAGCACTCACCTGCTTGTGCTACCTCTGTGCTGGGGCAGGACGAAGGAGTGAGGATCCATTATCGCCTCTCCCCTGCCTGAAGGGTAGTGGAGTCGAGCTCTGTCCTCAGAGCTGATAGGAAGTCAGACGCGGGCATGGACCCACTGAGGCAGACAGTGATGGGAAGAGACACACACAACCAACTGGACAGGGACCAGCAAAGCGAAAGGCTGGAGGATATGGGCTGATTATTTACAGGTGTGTCAGTTTGAGAGATCAAAGCGCAGACCTTATGATTAGCTAAATTGCTTCGCAATATCTTGGTCTCTGAGGACTTGTTAATATTAATTGAACAAGAGTAGAGGAAAAGTCAGTGCCCTTTGTAGGGTCTGAAACTTTCTACTACTCAGGAGGCAACTCAAATGTATTCCTCTCTTCTGATTTTCAACTTGCATGTGTCTGTTTTTTTCAGTCCCCAGAGGTTCACACATACTGTGCATATTATTAGAGGAGAACATTTAGAGGAGCACATGACAGGCATGTGTTCATCCACTGAGACGTACAACAGCTCCTTTTAAATTTTTAATGTGATACAGATCTCTCTGCGTTGCCCAGGTTGGCCTGAAAATTGTGATCCTCCTGACTTGGCCTCTCAAGTAGGTGAAAGTCCAGATACACACCACCATACCAGACTCATAAATCTTATTTTACTAACATGTTTAGTTGTTCATATATTCATGGAGTTCAATGTGATATGTAAGTACATGCATACAGTGTGTATAGATTCACGTCACCTTGAAATACTTCCCAGTAGGAATCCATGGGAAAAATGTTTCTCATTCAAGTTGATACCACAGTTAACTATCACAACCCACCACTTATCAACTTGACAACTAGATACATTGGTTTAAACTTTAGTTAATCTCCAAATTCAACAGCAAGTTCATAATTACACCTGCCATGGTACAACTGTCCTAAGTACAAATGAAAGTTGTAACCAATTATAGAAATGAGGATTGTAGTTATAATTTTTCTCTGTTTAGCTAATATGCATCTTTTTACACAGTTTACAGACTTAATATTGGTTCTTAAAAATTTTGTATATTACAATGTTCAAGTTATGAAACATTAGGAATAAATGTCACCCAAAGAAAAACTTTGTCCTCTATTCTGGGCCTTCCACATACCCCTGGAAATGTTTCATTGTTATGATGGCCATCATAACCTGCACTATATGTATCACCCCTATGACAGGACAAATGTATTGGCATAGGTGCCTAATCTTCCTCTGCTCAACCCATTACATGTGCTGACTCTCCTTCCAAAATCTATCATAAATCCAAAATTCATTATAGCCAGGTAGTATGAGTATCTGGTCCTTTATCTTTATCAGGATAAGACTGTCACAAATTGTACCTCTAATATCACTTACCCCTCCATTGCGTATAGAATATAGGACAATACAGTCCAATTATTGATTTCTTGTTGGTGCCCCAAACTGGCTGATACGTAACCATAATCAATTAATCCTTTTGATCCTTGATTTAATCCATATAATTGGTGAAGAGATTGTATCTTTTGCCTCTAATGTCCCTTTCTGTGAAAAACATCACTTAGTGCAATAATTATGTAAAAACACCTCTTCTCCTTGGCACCTTTTTAAGGGAACAAAGGGAAGAAACACATCTATGGGAAATATAATTTTATTGATTGGGGACTTAGAGGATCCCTATGAGAAAGGGCTAACAATGAGGCATTTTGGAAATGGGTTAACATGTCAGCCATACAGACCCTTCCTGAAGGAACACTCAATTGAAAGGGTACAGGACTTAGCACACCAACCCCAGGCTTTGATAAATGGCAAGTCTGGGCCTATACATATTACTGTTTGGAAACTTGCCCTGCCCTATATTGTGGGGGAAATGTGGATGGGTCATAATATGCACTCCACTAAGGACAGGGTTACCATGGTGGTTAACAAGCGTGGTAGCCAAACAACTTCAATATACATTTACCGTCCTTATGTTTTCCTTTACAGACATATATTCTGTAATGAAACTTCCTTTACATGTACAAAAGGTGCCAGAAGTCATTACATTCAAGCAGGAGAAGTTATTGCTAAAAATGTAATGGTCTGTATACCGGGAGTGTAGATATAAATTAATCTAACTGAACCTTCATGTCACACTCCAAAGCTATATCTTCTGCAATCCATAGTTAATCCTAACCATCTTGTACACAGAACTAAAATAATGGTTTGTCTATCATTGCTGGAAGAGTCTCCTTAGGAATGCTGATCCTCAGGGCAGGCATCTCTTCTGTTGGTCTTGCTCACTCCATCGAGACAGCCTACTTTGCAGATGATCAGATCTAGATGCTTTACAGAAAGAACTATCAGCTGTGTCTCAACAAACTCAAAATTCTTATGGACAAATACAGGACTGGGATAAATTTTATGATGCTTTTGGCCAGCTGAATCCTTTTATGTTTATTTTATTTTATTTATTTATTTTTTTTACAGAGAACAGGTTTCCTGCTAAGCTGAATCTTTTTGAATATCTCAAGGCTACTTCATGGTTTTATGTTGCTATGCTTTCAGTGATTTGTTTAGGTCTTCTGGTTTTATTCTTAGTCTGCCGCAGAGGAAGTCAGACTCACTGGTGTCTAGAAGCTCTGCAGCCATATCTCACTTTGGTTCAGCCTCTGTAATCAAGTAAACAGCATGGGAGAAATTTTGGGGCCATAAATTAGAAATTGACATCCAAGGTTGTCCTTGTACTGGCTCTTTGAGCCAGGCAGGAACATGGAAACTCCCTGCTCTTTCTGGCCACAGCTGAAAGTCCTAGTGACCACTGTGGCACTCACAAGACGTGACTTGGATGAGAAGGCACCTGGAGGAAGTAGTTTCCTTATTGCTCCCCCGTCTCCTCACAAGAATGCTCTGTCCTTCTTACTAGTCCACTGTCGTCACCATTACTGGTCCCAGAAACACCCACAGCCCTTCACCCCTTGTCCTCAACATAGATGCGATCAATAAATACCAAGGTTTTGGCTGCCTCATGGCCTTTGGTTCACCATGAGCAACTGGTCATCCCAGATCCCTGCTGCACTGCTATTTGTCTCTTGCTTTTTAGGCTCACCACGTGCTGTAATGCCTGGCAGGAGACTGGAATCTGTCAAAAAGTACTTTTTGTGTGTCTATGCCATGGGCTACTGGGATTTTAATTTCAATAAGTCACATTTATACCAGTAAATTTTTCAGGAGCATAGCAGATTTTATTTTTGCGGGTACTGGGAGTTGAACTCAGGGCTTCATGTTTGGCAGGCAGGTGCTATGCCACTGAGCTATATTTCCAGTCCATAGCAGAGATGTTTACAAATGGAAAACAGATAAAAAATAAGCAAGAATCGGGCAGGTGAACCTTTTGCTTTGGGCGAAAACTGACTAGAGGCCTTACGTCCCAGAATGCAGTGCTGTTTGAAAACTGTATTGATCCAGGTACCAGCTAATTCCCATGGACTGTCTTCCTCTAAAAATCTTAATGATAGATGTTCATGAAGTTCCAGATTCCCTTTAAATTCCACACATGTTGTGCAAATATGGTTTTTTCCTTATTTACATCAAGCAGTATGAGCACAGAGACATGGAAACATTGGCATATCTTCTCCATGTAAATGTAGCAGATCACTGACATGGATTGATAGTTTCACTTGCTGATTTCCATCTCTGGTCATTCTCTCTTGTCATGGAACCAAATAGAAATTTTCCTTAAGCAAGATGAAGGATTCTTGGTGTGTTATCATTAAGTGATTATTTCTGGGCAGGTTACAGGAAATTTTTCAATTAATTTATATTAATTATGCATACTGTTATGGGTTGTGTTTAGATGCCCCCACCCCCAAAACATCATGTGGTCATAGGTGGGGATTTTTAAGAGGTGGCTGGATGTAGAATATGTGATTACTTCCTAGTGAAATGCTAGGGGTTCTGGGGTCAGTCCACTGAAGATTTCGGGGCCCACTCTAAGCTTGGTAGCATGGATAGAGTATATAAGAGACAGAAAGAAGCTGCAAAGGTCACTTGGACTTGTTTCTTTGCTACTTCATTGCTCTGCTGTCTTCTGCCTGCCATGAACTGTTTCTCATCTGCGATGTGCATCTGCCACTGCCCTGCCTTGGCGCCAGCCGATTATAGACTGAAAGCTCTACACACTGTGAGCTAAATAAATCCTTCCTCCTTTAACGCTGGGTGTTGGGTATTTTGTCTCAACAACAAGAAAAACTAATGGAAACAATACAAAGGGTTTTTACTGTGGCTTTTTTGTACATGCATATGATATACTTGAATTTTATCTATCTCCTCTGTAACCTCTGTTAGCCCCTCCTTCCTTGGCCAGTTTCTTCTTTTCCAATAGTCTAACTACAGAGATATTTTGATGATCTATCTCAACAATAAGGGCATATGCATTAGGGACTGATTTGGAAAACAAATGTTGATAATTAATAGTAATAATAAATATTCATTTTTGTGGAAGTGAAACTACCCTCCACCCACACATTACATAGAAATACTCTGTTGTGAGGAATGGAATGAGGCACAAAGGTTTTGAAAAGGTTATTATGAGAAAAAACAAGTTAATGTTGTGCATCAGTTAAAGCATTTGAAGTAGGTGTACTTACTCCATAGGGAGATTCAATAACAATTGATGAAAAAAGTTGTATATTTCATGGTCAATAAGCATTATGTTGTTCACTGCTTAGATAAGTTTAGTTACTTTTTTGTGTAAGTTTCAAAGAAAGCTGTTTGTGGATATATAATACAATACTGACATGAAACATTGACTGGAAAATCTACCTACCTAATTCCTGAGAATCATTCTGTTTGGGGGCAGGTGTTCCAGAGGAGAAAATATTGCAAAGATGCCAAGAACTTGAATTTCTTAGGTAATTTTTCAGATCTCGCTAAAATATTAGTACTGATGCAAATATGATTTGTACTGCTATGCTAATATAGATAGCATGTCCTGTTGAGAGTAAAAATAGTTACTCTACTATTTGTGAAGTATTTCTCCATGCCAGGAAGTTCTCACAGCTAGTGTCTCAGTCACATCTTATATGTAGTTTCCTTCATTTTATCTGTGTATCTCCTGATGCTATAAGCTACTACATTATTATTATCTATGGAAAGGACAGAGAAGAACATTTATGTATAACTTGCACGTACCTGAGAGAGAAGTCTTGTGTAACCTGAGCTGTCAGGAAAATCACAGCAGACTGTGCTGTGGGCAGTGTAGCTAGCCATTTTACATCACTATCAGTCTAGCAGGAGATGCCTCGATCGATCGATCGCTGTGCTGTTTACCTGGGCACGTCCAGATCTCAGGAAACAGCTGCGAGTTGCAGCTGCTATAGCTATGACAGGAACCCCGGTCATAGTCCGAGGGGAAGATCATGGAAGGTACGCACATGACAGTTTGGCACAGATGACCCTCTGGCCCCCATTCAAATATATGCTTGTAAGTGACAACATACACTTTAATTTTATAGCAGCCCGCTTAATCTGAAAAGGAGAGGGAATGCCAGCTCTTTGCTCTCATTTCTACTCAGGAATCTGTAAACTGCTTAAGAATATACCTTGGAGGTCTCTGAGGTTAGGCCTCCGGAATTCTGCTAAAACTGTTTCCTGATGGTTGGGAGACAATGAAGATGCTTAGTGACCCCCAATCTCCGAGGCTGACAATTTAATTCAGAATGATTTTAGTTTCACTTACTGCATTCATGACTGAGAGACACTGGTGAGTGTGTCGGAGACAGCGTGGAGATGCTCATTGCCTTCCAGCTTATCTGCCTGCTTTGGGTAATCAATAGACAGCGAAGGCTCCTTTGTGAGCTGTGCACTATGGCAGCTTAAGGTAAGGGAAAGTACAAGTGGATGTTTTTCTTAATAGTAATCATAAGAATAATCTTCATATCATTTTATTAAAATATTTTGTGACGGAAAGTTACTGTTTTCCCATTTCTGTAAATTCCAGTTTTGTTCTTGCCCTTCTATAAAGATATGCTGTGTATGGCCCAGAGGAGGCATTAAAAATAAAAACTCTGTGTCAACATTGAGTGGCTCCTTCATTTTTTACAAAGCTTCGTCATAATCACTGCGGCTCATCGCATTTGGTGCTTTCCTCTCTGCGCTTTCACCAATTCCAGTAATGTACCAGAGACAAAAGTAAAAACAAAAGAAAGTAAAAATCACTCATTTGTTTTGTATGACACAGACAAGTGTGTCCTTGAATATATTTATAAGCATCTACAGCATTTACTTATTTTTAATTTTTTTGCATTTAGTTATTTTTAAAACTATAATTTGCCTTTCTCTTTTTATTCACAATTACTATTAAGTTTGTTGGTACAGTTTAGATCTACATAATGATCACATTCACCACAGGGAATTGGTGCCTGTTCATGACGTATCTTGCTTCCTCCCTTCTCCCCATTGCTTCCTGTTATGTTTGATACATTGTGTCAACTTGAGGAGTCTGGAGGTTTAACTGAGTGATTCAGCAGGAAGCCAGGGTGCTTACTTTGTATACATCCTGAGCCTGTGGAAGAGGAGGGCATGGAGACTGTGTGAGAGCTACACGGCCCCTGGGTGGGGGCAGGCTGTTCACAAGGTAAAGGAGAAAAAGAGGCTGCTTGCCTGCAATTCCACACATTTGCTGGTTGTTTGCTGCCCTGAATAGTTTGCCCTCTGCCATGTGCCACTCTGCCTCTGAAGCAGCCAAGTATGTACTGAAACCTCCACAAACTGTAAGCTAAATAAACCTTTCCTTCCTTCATTTTGGGTGTTGGGTATTTTGTCTCAGCAATGAGAGAGAGAGAGACAGAGAGAGAGAGACAGAGAGAGACAGAGAGAGACAGAGAGAGACAGAGAGAGAGACAGAGAGACAGAGAAAAGTAATGAAGACATTTCCCCTCCTTTTAGCCTAGTCTTCCCTCCTTAATTACAAAACTTTATTTCCATTTTGTCCTTCTGTTCTCATTTTTTTCTATTCCCCTTCCTTCCTTTCCCCTCCCTCCGTCCCTCCCTAGTTCCCCTTTCCATTGGAATAATTTCTTCCTATTTCACAATATCTGTTATATTTTGGTTGTTATTTACACTTTGAATTTTTCACACCAGGGAGATAATCATTTAAAGGTGACAGCAGAGATTCAAACGGGCTGAAATTTTAAGGAGATGCGGTGTTAACAAGCAGGCGAAACTGGTTACTCCGAGAATCACTTTACTTTCTTTTTCTTTGGGGGCAGGTTTTATTTTAATTTAAAGTTTATTGGTGTGTTTTAGATGTGTGCAATGATCACATTGATCACAGGGCATTTGCTCTGGTACACGATGTACTTTGACTCCTCTTTTTTCTCAATGCTCTCTCCTCCCTTCAAGCCCTCTTTCCCTCCCTATTTACAAAGCTTAGTTTCCGCTTTATCCCTTTTTATTTTAAAGAGAATAGTAAAAAAAGGAACAATAGCAAAATACAAACAAAACAAAGCAAGGACAATAAAAATGATACGGGGTTTCAAACCAAATGATAGGGATTAACAGTGGCTGTTATATTACATATTGTTACCTTCAACAAAGTTGCTCAGATTACCCAATGTAAGAATAGAAGATTGATGAAATCATTAAAGGGAATAAGAAAACAATACTATAAAAGAACAGTAGAGATAATACATAGCTTCACTAGACAGGATGGTAGGAATTCACCAATGGTTGTTATACTGCATATTGTTGTCATCACATAAGTTGCTCAGATTATCAGAGATAAGCATAGAAAATCTTATTGAAAAGTTTCTGCACATCAAAAGAAATCACCAACAGAGTAAAAAGAAAACACACGAATTGGGAAAAAATTTTATCCAACTGCCCCTCAGACAAAAGACTTCTAACTAGAGCATAAAAAGAATTAAAAAAAAATCAGGCCCCCCAGATTCAAAGACCCAATCCAAAAATGGGCACCTGAGATGAATATGTGCTTCTCAGATGAAGAAATGCTAGTGGTGAAGAAATATATGAGAACATGTTCAACATCAGTAATCATTTGAGAAATGTAAATTAAAACAACACTGAGATTTCACTGTTTTTACTTTTTTCTCTGGTACATTCCTGAAATTGGTGAAAGTCATTTGAGAAATGCATATTAAAACAACACTGAGATTTAAGTCCACAAAGAATGGCTTACCATTAAGAAATCAACCAATGACAAATGCTGGTGAGGCTGTGGGGAAAAAGAACACTTCTCCACTGCTGGTGGGAGTGTATATTGGTGAAACCACCATGAAAATCAGTTTGGTAATTCTTCACAAAACTAGGATTGGAAGTTCCATTTAACCCAGCTATTCCCCTTCTGAGTATTTTTCCAGAAGAATTAAAAACATCATACCACAGCAATACATGTGCACCCATGTTTATAGCAGTGCAATTTGTCATAGCTAAATCTTGGAGACAACCCAAATGCCCATCCATTGAGGAATGGATAAAATAGATGTGCTATTTTTACATAATGGAGTATTACTCAGGTAGAAAAAAAAATAAATCCATTTTGTCCTTTTCTTAAATCACTTTTTCCTTTTCTCTTCCTTCTTTCCCTCCGCCCCATCCTGGTTCTTCTTTCTTTTTGAACAGTTTCTTCTCATTTTCACTATATCGGTTGTACAGTTTGGTCCTCATTTACTGTTTCAGTTTCTCACACCAGAGAGACAATATGATGCTTAGACATGTGGGTCTGATTTATTTCACTGAAATGTAGGGTCTAAAGTTGAATCCATTTACCTAGAAATGACTCAAATTTATCCTCCTTTATGGCAGAATAGTATTCTATTACATAAAAAAAGCCACATCTTCTTTATCCATTCCTTGGTTCATGTACATTTGTTTTTTCCCCCCAAGATTTAGCCATTAGAAACTGTGGTGCTGTAAACTTGGGTGTGCATACATCACCATGGTATGATGATTTTACTTCTTTCAACAAGATACCCAGAATGGGAATAGCTGGGTCGAATGGGACCTCCGATCCTAGTTTTTTAAAAGGAATTTCCGTGGTGTTTGCATCAGTCTACACTCCCACAAAAAGCAAGAAAGTGTTTCCTTTTCTCTACAGACCTGCCAGTATTTGTTATTGGTTATTTTCTTGATGGTAGCCATTCTTTCTGGAGAGAGATGGATTCTCAGCATTGTTTTAATTTGTGTCTTTCTAATAACTTGTGATATTGAATATTTTTTCACATCTACCATTTATATTTCTTCATCTGAGAAATGTGTGTTTACCTCAGATACCCATTTTTGGACTGGGTATTTGAATTTGAGGGGTCTGATTTTTTTCAATTCTTTATATGTTCTAGATATGGCCTTTGTCTGAAGGACAACTGGCTAAATTTTTTCCCACTCTGTGGGTCTGGTGATTTCTTTTGTTGTGCAAAAGCTTTTAAGTAGGATGAGCTCCAAGTTATTGATTCTTTGTATTATTTTCTGTACAATCCAGGTTTTGTTCATGCAATCTTTACCTACACCTGCACCACTTTAGACTTTCTTATCATCCCAAAGGCGCAGGGCCTTTTCACAATTTTGGTCGTCAATAGGCTAATTATTTCTTTAATGATAGAATTCTTTATTAAAAGCACTGTGAACAAATACCTATTATGTCCCAACATTCACTTGCAAAGGTGTTATTTTCCCTCTTTCCTTTAAGAAGCACAAGCACAGAGCTTATGAGATTCACACACCTTCGGTCATAATATAACAGCATCGGTATTTTCCCAAAGTGTGTTTTTGCTGAAATCCATTCTATGAAAGAGCATCTTATATTAGAGCCAAATGAAAATAATAGTCTCCACACAATATGAAACTTTCTACTTATTTATCCTGAATGGATTATTTTTACATGGACCTCAGGGATATTTTTGAAGGTGCATATTAAGAAAAAAGATTAATGTAGTAATTACTATTTTTTAAATATTGAGTCAGGAAACGTAGGTGACTATTAGTAACACTGACCATACATAAGATTTAGAAGTCAAATAACTATAGTGCACCCACATATCATAAAGAAATCACCATTTATAGGAAAATGGATTCATACTGTGACAAAAATGCTTAGAGAAAAGCATCATACACATGTGCTTAAATATTATATTTTTATTTTATATGAGAATTCCACGGTGTAAATAATGCAAAGAGAAAAATGAAGGATAGGTGATATGAAATACGAAGATGAGCCTTTTGTGAAAGGGAAGGAGATCTAGAGACGGACGGGAAGGGACGGAAAAGGAATTAAAATTCCACGTGTTTTTGTACCAAGTGCCCAAGATCAGTGGATTTATTGCACATGGCAAATATGTACCAAAAAAAATTCTCACCTATGTAACATGGAGAGAGAAACATAAATTTTGACACATTTAATTTTGTCGCTCTTTAAAGTAATACTGTGTATCAGTTAAATCATTTGAGATAATTGTATGAACAATACAGAGAAATTTAAAACCATCACATTGATATAAACTAGCACATTTCTGGGGCAATAAGTGTTGTGCTGTGAGGTGTTTAGATGGGCTTTGGGTCGGCTTTAAACAAGTTTCTTATGAAAGCTGTTTGTGGATACACAGAGCAATATTGACCTTGAAAACCTGACAAGAAACCACAAACCAAGTTCCCGACAGTAGTTGTGGGAGAGCTGAGCCTCACAGAGGACTCAACAGAGGCATCACAAATACAAATTTGACAAATGATAATTCAAATGGATACCAAATAGTATGTCTGCAGCACTTAGTATAACATTTTCACACTGAATATAGATGGCATATATTATTGATAATAAAAACACTTGATATTCAGGGACCATGTAATAAATGTCAGGAAATATTTTAATGGAATAGTTTTAAATACTGGTGTGAGAAATGAGCAACAAATGAAACAACATGAAAAACCAATGTTGTGATGAAACCCATCCATTTGTAGAATTATTATTATGTGTTAACAATTACAGTTATCAGAAAGATATGTAGCTGGGTATATTTCATCATCTGGAAATCACTATCTGGTAGAAAAAATCATGTCTTCTCTACTTTTGAGTCCCGTGTCAGCTGCTTGCGTATTCTGTGGAACAAGAGTTGAAGTACACACTGACTCAGCTTTAATTTTACCAGAAACAGTGCAACAGCCACAGTGATGTGCACCACGGTCACCTCTGTGTTGCATCCTTTACAGCCTGAGCAGCAAAGTAAATATCAGTACCCTGTACTGCAGAAGAGTAAAATCTCAGAAGCTGTAGCTTTCTCGATCATGTTAGTATTATAATTTCATGGTTTGAATTTCATAGTGTAATACTGGGAGGGGTGAAGAGTGAATTTTAAAGTTGAGTATAAATTTTCAGTTTGGAGAACGAAAAGTTCTTGAAGGAGCATGGAAAGGTTCCTTGAGTGATTCACAGTATTAAAGTCACTGTAGTGCATACTGATCATGGTTAAAAGTATAATTTTGCTACATATATTTTTATTCAAAAATGAAACAAAGGTAAGTGAATGTTTAAAGATTATATGTAAATGACAGTGATTAGAACTAACTAGCTTTATCTAAGTAGATAGAGAACTCAAAACCTCTTGTGGACACTTATATTCTCTTTGTGTCTTTCCATTATTGTTTGGGAGTCCTTAGATACGGGGATGCCGTGAGGCAATTTGGCTAATTATGGGGTCTGTGTACTGAGCCTCCAGGGTCATAGAGTAGTGGTTCATAATTGGCTTGTGCTCCGGGCCTTTATTGCCTCCAGTCCAGTGAGTGTCATGCCTGTGTCTCAGTCTCTGTTGTCTATCAGGAAGCTCCAGTGTGACTATTAATTTCAATCCTGAGGACAGAGCCCGAGCCTTCCCTGGGCAGCAGACCTAGGAGGGTCTTTGGATCTGCTCTCAATGATGCTCTAGAGAAACAGCATCACTCAGTAAGTGCACAGGGACCACAGTGATGAGAGAAGGATCGTTCAAATTCTTGTTCCCTTATCCTGAGGACAAAGAGGATATTTCTGGCAGCCAGATGTGAAGGTACAGTATGAAAAATACCAGTTATAAGAAGTGGAAATATTATGATCATGACTGCAGTGGAGAAAGCACAATTATTATTTCAAGTTTTTCTTCTGTGTGCCCTGTTTCTACTTCGATTGATGTCTCTCACCCGTAACAGCAGAGAATGTGCCCTTCGTGATGTTTCTGAAGTTCTCTCAAAAGATTATAAACGTATTGATAAGGATAGAGAGGAGGACAATACTCGGAATGTCATGAACTAAATTTGAGGGCTTCCTATATTCCAGGCATTGAGCAATTTCTTCTATGTAGTTTGTTTTATTCCGCATTCTCTGTCTTTCTGCAGCTATAAATTACACTGCTATTGCTGGTAAAAATTGGAAGCCTCTGCTATTTTAAAGGACTTGCATTAGGTTGTTAGGTAGAAAAATGACTCGGTGGATTTGGGTTGTCTGATTAGGGACATAGGATAATTGTCAGGCTGCCTCTTCACACAAGCAGATGGTTAATTCTCTGTCCCTTCTGGAGAGACCCCTTGCTCACTGTGTTCTTACTGCTGGAGCTCTCTGCAAGCTCACAGAGCAGAGCAGCGAATGGCCCCAGCCACATCTACCATGGACAGATGTAGAGCACAGGTAAAGGTCTCAGAGAGCTCTCTCTCGTGCATTAGGCACAGATTTCTCTTCTGTCTTCTCTGATGGATATGAGCCTCCCACATCGTTCTCCATGCTTGCGCTTATTTCACACCAGCTCAGACGTGGAAAGGCCATGTCTTGATTTTATTTCTCCTTAAGAAATGACAGAGCTGCAAATGTGCCTTTAATGCACCTATGACTATGAACTCTGAAACTCTGCTTAAATCTTTCTATGAGCTGGAAACCATGAAATTGGACAGCATCTGTCCATTTTTTTAAAAAAAATTCCTTTCAGCTCCCCTTACTATTTCCGTGCTATGAGGGAGTTTTTAATATCTGCAAGAGCATTGTCATTCGTGTTGAATTTTACTTGCAACTTCACTGAAGATTATGCAGAGAGGGAGCACTCTCTTTAGGGTTGATGTGTATAAAATTAAAGCAAAATAAAATTTAGCTATCATTACTGTGAGTGATATGGGTATTCACCTTACTAATTATCACCTGTGTCCTGTAGTTACTCTTTTTCCATTTGTGTATCAGGACATTTTGTTTGTCCTTGTGTAATTATATGTACCTGTTTGGAAAGGAAAGATGTATTTTCATCTCTGATTTTCCAGACCTGTGTGTTGTTTGGCTCAGAGGAGAAATAAAAATAAAAACCTGTGTGAACACTGAATGGACCCTTCCCCGAGTCATAATACCTGCTTGGGAAAAAAATGAAAATTTTCATGTATTATTTATTCAAAATCAGAAAAAATCACAATAGATTATATACCAGTGTTAAGACGGATGATAGGAAGAAGCATAAGAATTCAAAAAATATTGTCATAATAATTAACTTACAAGGTAAACGAGGTGCTCTCCTTTCTCTGCCTCTGATAAGCCTGTGCATTAGCGAAAGAACAAGACCTAAAGCCCTGCTTGTTGATATAACCTAATCTATTTGGTGGGCAATAGGTGCTTTGTTACACACTTAGATGAGTTTTAGGTCACTTTCAGGTAAATTTTAAGAAAATTGTTTATGGATTCATCAATCAGTGTTGACCTGGCAACACTGACAGGAAAATTTAGTCCTAAAATTCATGATAACAGAGTTTTGAGGACGGTAGATCAAGGGAAATGATACCAAGTAGTAAAATTTTTAGATAATTGTTCAGAGAGCTACAGAATATTAATGATGATGTAAACATTATTAAATACTATGTAAACATCTATAGAGGTAATATTAATGGTAAATTTTCTAAATGCTAGCAAGTGTTCTAAAACAGTGGTTCTCAACTCTTGTTTAAGAAAGTGACTCAAAAACTTGAAATGTACATATTCTGATTAAATGCAAGAGGCATAGCCTAGGGAATCTGGATACACGAATGTATCTCCAGATAAATATATTCCTCAATTAAAAGCAGTGATGTAAATTAAGTGATTTTGAAAATATTTTCATAGAGAAAACATGTAAGTAGATAATTTTTAACCCCATATTACGGATGAGGGGGATTATATTATTTGCCTGTGTGTTTATAAGATTTCACATACTTTTTCTATTGCAGCTGAGTTTTAAGATGTGCTTACATTATTTCATGTACTATTTTAGGCTTTTAACCAATTCAATCACAGAATGGCCTCAAAAATATATGTCCCAGTTTCTATGACATAGCTGAAATAAGGTAAATATCTCTCATAGATAAAGAGAGACTTATATGAAAATCTGTTGGTTACAGTTAGGAAGGCTGGGACTCAGCAAGGACCTTGGGACTTTCTTTGTTTCCAGTGTCTTCAACTGGATATAAGAAGGTTTACGGTAAGAACAGCAGCAAAGCATATTATCAAGGTATGGTAGAATACAGAATCAAGAGAGAGATGACTTACACAGCAGATATTTTACTTACGTTGTCTGATTAAATACAACTGTATTAACATTTAAAAAGCCAAAGGCACTTCTTATCATTTATTATATTTATTGACAAATGCACTGTACACTAATGGTATAGTTTTGGTAATTATGTCCAAAGATTATGTGCAAGTATCTGAACTTGCAGTATATAAATTTGAATGCAACAAAGCATGGGTAAAACTTTCGTATTAATTTATAGACAAGCAGAATTTATATAGAAAGTCTTGGTAAGTTCTTATATCATGAAAAGTTGAAGTCAGGAAAAACAAGAAAAATGAAAAAATCCCATTTTTTTAAACACCATCGCTCAATACAATGTGTCTGACTGAAGAGAATTAACTTTAATTTTCAGGTAATGCATTTCAAGGTTTATAGTATTTGTAGACATTCGAATTAAGGGAATTTGTAGCATTTTATGAGTATTAGAAAAATTTGAATGCTTTTCACTTTTCTTCCCCTGGAGTCTTATTTTCTTAAAGGGATGAATTAATTCCCCTTATACCTTTTGGAAAAAAAAATCACAGTATTTTACCAGAAGGAAGGACTTCAAAACTCTATTGCCCTCGGTCCTCTTATACTGTGCAGTAGGGTATCTGTGAAGTAGGAGAGTATAGAAGAGGTGGAAAAGAAAACACGCAACAGTGAACCTTTGATGGTGGAGTTTGTCACAGCAGAGCAACATTGCTGAAGGCTGTGGATCTCTGGAGGGAATTCTTTGCTTATAAACACTTGAACTCAGAACACATGCAGAGATTTTCATGGTATTTGCATTTCATTTTTTTCCAGTGAAATTTATTTTAAAGTGCTCAAGCAACATGGAAATAAGAAATCTCACACGAGTCTCAGAGTTCTATCTAATGCACTTCTCAGAGGACCCAGACCTGCAGCTCATCCTCTTTGGACTCTTCCTGGCCATGTACCTGGTCACAGCGCTGGGGAACCTGCTCATCATCCTGGCCATAAGCTCTGACTCCCACCTCCACACCCCCATGTACTTCTTCCTCTCCAACCTGTCCTTGGTTGACATCTGTTTCACCTCTACCACAGTCCCAAAGATGATAGTGGACACCTTAACTCACAGCAGAGTCATCACCTATGTGGACTGCCTGGTACAAATGTCTCTTTTTATCACTTTTGGATGTATGGACAACATGCTTCTGACTGTGATGGCCTATGACCGGTTTGTGGCCATCTGCCACCCCCTGTACTATGCGGTCATTATGAATCCTCGCCTCTGTGTCTTGTTGCTTTTGCTGTCAGTCTGTGTCAGCCTTTTGGGCTCCCAAGTGCACAATTTAATTGCCTTACAAATTACATGTTTCAGAGATGTAGAAATTCCTAGTTTCTTTTGTGACCCTTCTCAGCTCCTTAACCTCACATGTTCTGACACTCTAATCAAAAACATAGTCACATATATGTTTGGTCTCTTCTTTGGATTTTCTCCCATGTCAGGGATCATTTTCTCCTACTATAAAATCGTTTCTGCCCTTCTGAAAATCCCATCATCTGGGGGGAGGCACAAAGCCTTTTCTACCTGTAGTTCTCACCTGTCAGCTGTGTGTTTATTTTATGGAACAAGCCTTGGAACATATCTTGGTTCAAGTGTGTCATATTCTCCCAGTAAGGGCATGGTGGCTGCACTGATGTACACTGTGGTCACCCCTATGCTGAATCCCTTCATCTACAGCCTGAGGAACAGGGACATTAGTAGCACCCTGAAGAAGCTCCACCTTTGGAACATCTAATCCCAGGACATTTGACATTCTTTTGGATTGTAGTTTAGAAAATGTGTTTAAAAGAGTCAATCCAAACTTTGGCTATAAATACTGTCTTCCTGGCTTTACTTCTGAAATTTGGTGACTTTAACTTTGTATGATGTTTCATTGCAGAATCATGGGTTTTGGGGGAATGAGAGTATTTACTGTTCTTTTTACAGGTACAAATTTCTGCTGGGAAAATTCTGGAGACTGCAAAGAGTGAGGGTTGCACATAAACAAGACTATAATTTATGTGACCAAACTCTGCAACTAAAATTGCTTAAATGATAACTTTACATATGTATACCTTTCCACAATGACAAGAGAAATAAAAAGTTAAGGATTTCATTTAAAAAGGAACAAAATTTTAAAAAGACAATAGTATCCTTAAGATTTCTTATGTATAAAGGAGGAACTCAAAATGTTTTTGTGGGCATTCTGTTTTTTAAACTTCCATTAAATTTCAGATATTTTAAAGTTTGTAGTAATATGGGTCAATATGGATAATTATAAGCTGTGCGCATTGAGACTGGAAGGTACTATGTTATTACATAACCAGTCAATCCTTATGTTTTTGTTTGTTTCTATCCATTTGACACTGTGACTGTACATCCTTTTTCATGTTTATCTAAAACAGGAAGCGCATATTTGACACTGTTATTATCAATGCTGTGGGCTGTCCTTGAGTTTAATGGTCCTCACACAGATAAGGAATGTGCAGTCTGTTTGGACATCCCGGAGTAGACATACAGCCTAACTCAGAAAGCAATGGATGGAGGAAGGACTATTGGAAATGTTACTTCCTGTCATGAAGACATACACGAAAGTTTGGACACTGAGATGGAGTGATAAAATTGTGCACAGTTTCAGTAATAGTATTGTGAACTTCATGTACTTGATTATTATAGGGTACTGAAAATCTCAGTCAAAGTTTTCCTTTCCTTCAACAATTCTCCTGCTTCTCCTATACATGTCACCCATGATAGCATACTTTGTGTGTCTGTGATAAGTAGAAATCAAGGGGATGACAGTGAGTATGAAAATAACCACAACTTCGTGAAGCACTAATTGAAGATTTCCTTAATGGTAGCATCTAAATTATGTATTCTATGCCATTTGCTTCATTTTATGTGCACAACATTTCTAATTAAACGCTCCTGTATTATTATTTTAAAAGGAAATCAGGGCACAGTATTTTTTGTAATTAATTACAAGTTGTTGGGTAGAAAACAGTGAAGAAGCATTTACACAAGGCTGTCTGATAACATATACTGGGAATTTACTGTGCAAGTCTTGGCATATGTTTCTCTTGATAGTCCAAGCACTCATTTCTTTTCCCTGTCCCTCCAGGAGGAACGCTTTTCTTACTGCACTATACTCTTGGAAGTGCCGAGTAGATTACTTTGGACAGACAGAGGGGTGAAAACTGCTGCATCCACTGTAGAAAGGATATCTAACTTAAGGAGTAAAGATCGAAGACAGAAAGTTTACAATGGTTAATTGGGACCTCGTGCCTGCCCTCCCTCCATGCTTTCCTTGAAGCTGTCCATATCCTTCTCTCTTCTTATGAATCATCCTTCTCCATGTCTGCAAGAGAAATCAACTCAGATTAGAATTCTCTGTAACTCAGACTACTGAAAAGAGTTTAACTTTCTTCATATATAACTCAAGTTTAGACATAGAGACCTCTGCTGAAAACATGATGGTTAAGAAACAAAATGACTTGTGGATCAGCCACAGAGACGGACAATTTAATTTGGAATCTTGTCTCCACCTCTTACTAGTATGTGAAGTGTGGCAGATTGGTTCTTTGGGACTCAGCCTTGGTAACTGAGTTGATTTCTAGTGACACTACTGTGTTAAGCTTGGATTAACATGTAATAGATTCTCCTGCAATACTGATAGGTGAAGAATGTATCATCCAAGGCTAAAATTGAAAGTAGACATCATTTGTAGAACAAACTCTTTGCTAAACAATAAATAGACATTTGGATCACAATAAGTGGATGGTGTTTCAAAGATCATAGCGAAGACTTTCATGAATATAAAAACTACATACATAAAGAAAAGGATGTACTATTGTCAATGGGGCTGAGATATTATTACTATTTCACATCATCACGGATTCCAATGCCCCTAGACAATAAAATTTCTAGTTCTGCAGAGGCTCTATTTCAAAAGAAAACCCACAGTGGGTACACATTTAAGTTCCACTTGGAGAATTCAAACTTCAGACTGGAATTATAAATCCTTTTCCTTCTGTGGCTATCACCTTTCTGTGGTAGGCTTCTGTGTAATTTGTGGAAGAAATAGTCCAGCTATCTTGGTGACAGATAAGCCAGTGCATGTAAAGCATTTGAAATAGCTGTATGGGCTATAAAGAGAAAAGTAAATCTACATATGGAAAAAACTAGCACATTTGGGGGAAATATTTGTTGCAGCCTACATTAGAAAGAGCTCTAGGCAATTTAACACAAGATTTTAAGAGAAATACTTTTTGGATACTAAACCAATATTAGGTACATATTCAGTAAACTTTCAAGAAAACTGATATGGTCACATAATAACATACTGACTTGAGGATATTGAAAGCAAAATCTATTCAGTAATTCCCGATAGTTGTTGCCTTTGGGGAAAAATGTATAGAAGACATCGTGCAGAGGAACCAAGATGTAAAGTTTCATAGGTAATAATTCAAATATGTATGAAGAATCAGTTAAGAAGCCTGGACTATTAAATATCTATGTCTTAGGTAGTGGGAATTATTGACAGTAATAATATACTATACTAAGGAGTTGTTTTTTAAATGTCAGGAAATACAAGATAGCAATTGTTCACCCAAGTGTGTGAAAATATCACCACGAATTTCAAATGAATATATTCTTATTAAGTAGGTGTCAAATCAAATACAGACTACCTAGGTATTTAAATGTATTGCTGGGTAATATGTTGATAAATGAAATAAAGTTCCTCTATCTGGGTTTTCTTATAGATTTTTTTTTTTTATTTTAGAAACATAAAAGTACAAAAACATATTGACAAACAGACACCAATTATCATAGAAAATAGTACAATCACAACTAATCTATAGAGAAGGTGATATGGTCTCAACAGTAGTTGTTGTTTTATCCATTGACATCTTCGAATTGTAGATGTATGGACCCATATACAGACATGCAAATTTAGTCAGACAGTTGATCCTCTCAACAACAGAAAAAAAAAAAAAAAAAAAAAAAAAAAAAAAAGAAAACACAAGAACCAAAAATCCAAAGACAAGAAAGAAAACAGGCATACATAAATAACAGCAACAACATCAACAACAACAACAACAGAAAAAAAAAAAACAAAAACACCGCTTGTTGCTGCTTTACATATTGTTATCTTCGAAGTGTGTGTTCAGGCTAACACATACAGATATACACTATTAATCTAATATCCTGTCTTCGATTATTGCTTAGCATTAAGTGATATAATACAATAGTAGAACCATGTTAGCCCTCCTGCACATATGTATATTCATATATATT